>JAQZBX010063119.1:0-16752 GCA_029593785.1 Cabassous unicinctus
TATAAAGATTTTCAAGTGCACAATTCACTTGAATTCAATATCAAGTCTCTTTGGATTGACAACCATATAGCAATTCCAACTCTCTTTTGGTTAATCTTTATATGGGGTAATTTATTCTATTCTTTTGCTTTCAACTTCCTTGTGTTTGTATCTATACTGAACCTGTTGTAATCAGCTTATAGATGTGTAATTTTTAAAATTCACTCTTGTGGGAGACAGTGTGTTCTGTGATGTGAACTGTGGTCTATGATTGGTGGCAAGGCCCCAGGATGTATATATCTATTGCCGTTGTTGTACCACATGGATGAGGAATGGTGGTGTGGGATGTTGTTGGAGGTGTGGGCGATGGGGAACATGGGAATCCCTGTAATTTCTGAGTAATATTTAGGTAATCTAAGCACCTTTAATAAATATATATATATATGTGTAACAAATAACATTTATGTAAACAAATGCACATATATGCATATGTATTTATATATCATTTTACAAATATTGGTATGTATTGTGAAAAATTTGATTTTTACCCACAATAAAAAAAAATTTAAAAAAATAAAAATAAATACATAAATAAATAAAAAAATTCACTCTATCAATCTCAGCCTTTTAATAAGAGTGTTTAATCCATTCACACTGAAAGCAATTATTTGTAAGTATTGATGTACTTCTCCCACTTAAATATTTGTTTTCTAAATATTTCCATTTTTTCTTGATTCTTCTGTTTTTTCCTTTTAGTCTCTAGTTGATTTTTCTTGTGTACCATTTTGATTCCCTTTTTTTATTTTCTGTGTATTTTTAGTTATTTTCTTAGGGTTTACCTGGGGATTACAATTAACATTTTATACTTCTAACAAACTTGGTTGAATAATACCAACTTAGTTTCAACAGTATACACGTGTTCTACTCCCATTCCTATAGATTTTCACCCTTTATATTGTCATGTATGGCATCTTTATACATTTGATATAATTCATTGCCCATTAATGTATATTTATAATTATTTCTGTATGCATTTGCATTTCAAATCACATAGGAAATTGGAAGTAGTTACAATCTAAAAGTACAATAATACTGGTTTTTATATTTGCTCCTGTAGTTACCTTTACTAGTGGTCCTTTTTTCTTCTATTAGCTTTCAGTTATTGTTTACTTTCCATTCATTTCAACCTAAAGGAATCCCTTTAGCATTCTTGTCGATCATATCTACTGGAAGTCAACTTCCTCAGCACATTTTTACCTGTAAATGTCCTAATTTCTTCCTTTGTGAAGGATAATTTTGCCATCTGTGAGGTTCTTCATTACCAATTTTCTTTTTCTTTCCTGGAATTTAAATATGCTACAGGACTCTATTCTAGCCTCCGTGGATTCTGATGAGAAATAGGCTGCTAATATCATTGATGAAAAATTATATGTGATGAATTCTCTTTTTCTTGCTGCTTTCAGAATTTCCTCTTTGTCTTTCAACAATGTGATCATAATGTATTTCAGTTGAAATCTCTTCAAGTTTATCCTACTTGGATTTAATAGGATTTCATGAGTGTGTAGATTTGTCTTTCATCAAATTGGTGATCTTTAGCCAGTATTTCTTTACGTATTTTTTCTTTCTCTTTCTCATTCTCTGCTCCTTCTGGTATTCCTATAATGTGTGCATGGTATGCTTGATAGTTGTTCACATGTTTCTTTGGCTCTATTAATTTCCTTTAATTATTTGTTCTTTTGTTTCTTGTGCTTTTGGTGTCTAAGAATCCATTGCGTAACAGAAAGCCCTGGAGATGCTCCCTTCCCTTTCCTCAAGAAGTTTGAGAGTTCTAACTTGTTTATTAAGGTCTTTTAACAATTTTGAGTATTTCTTTGTTTATGGTGTGAGGTAGGGGCCCTCTTTCTTTTTTTTGCTAGTGAGGATCCAATTTTAGCAGCATCATTTGATGAAATGACTGTTCTCTCCAAATGAGTGTTCTTTGCCCATTTGCCAAAAATCACTTTTACAACATGTAGATTTACTTCTTGAATTATCGGTTGGGTTCGATGTTTCTATATATCTGCTCCTCTGTCTGTACCATACTGTTTTCATTACTGTGGTTTGGTAATAAGTTTTAAGTTAGGGAAGTGTGAGTATTCCCACTTCATTCTTTGTTATTGTCTTAGTTTGCCAAAAGGATGTGGATGCTAATACCAGAAATCTGTTGGCTTTTATAACGGATACTTTTGGGTGTAAAAGTTTATACTTCCAAGGACAGAAAATGTCCAAATCATGGCATTAGCAAAAAAAAAAAAACCATGGCAAAGTAAGATATTGTTGATACTTGTTTTGCCACATGGTATAGCAAGATGACCACTAATCTCTCAGGGATGTCTGCCTTCCCCTCCAGAATCTACTGTTTCTTGCAGCTCAGCTTTGAGCAAGCAGGTTTGGGGTTTGTCTATTTCCAGGCCTCCTGTATCAGTCTTGGCTGTTCAGCTGTAAGCCATCTGGCATGTAGTAGGAGTGGTCTCCTCGAACTATGCCATGGGCCCAGCCTCTTGGAGATTTCATGCTTAAGCAATCTAGTTGCTCTTGTTGCAGAATAAAATATGCCAGCTCCATTTTTCCTTATGTCTGTCCCTGTGAGTCCATTTATATCAGATCCTTCAAGGGGCAGAGACTCAAACTGAGTAATTTCTCACTGATATAGTCCATTCAAAAGCCCCAAAGTGACCTTATCAAGTAATCTAATCAAAAGCGCATGAACTGAATTTAATGCAATCAGAGGAATAGATTAGTTTACAAACATAATCTTTCTGTTTTGGGGATTCATGAAATAATCTCAAACTGACACATAAAAAAGGTGGTTTTGGGAGCCCTTATATTTCTATACAAATTTAATGATTGGCTTCATATTTCTGAAAAGAATGTTTTTAGAATTTTGATTGGTATTGTCTGTAAATTGCTTTGATTAAGATTGGTATCTTAACAATATTTAGTTTTCCAATGGAATTTATTTCCACTTTTTTTAGATCTTCTTTGATTTGTTTTAGCAATGTTTTATATTTTTCTGTGTACAAGTCCTTTCCATCTTTGGTTAGATTTATTCTTATTTATTTGATTCTTTTAGTGAGTAGAACTATTTTCATGTTTTCTTAAGATTGGTCATTGCTGTATATAGAAAGACTACTGTTTTTGGTGTGATTTTGTATCCTCACATTTTGCTGAATTCATTTACTAGACCTAGGAACTTTGTTGTGGACTTTGCAGGATTTTCTGTATGTCAGAACAAATCATTCCCCAATAGGGAAAGGTTTCATTCCTTATTTCCCATTTGTATGCTTTTTATTTCTTTTCCTTGCTTAATTACTCTGGCAAGGATTTCTAATAAATGTTGAATATCAGTGATGGCAGTGGGAATCCCTGTCTTCTTCCTGATTTAAAGGGGAAAACTTTCAGTCTTTCATCAAGTGGGATGCTAGCTATGTGATTTTCATATATGCCTTTAACATGATGAAGAAATCTGTTTCTACACCTAGTGTTCTAAATATTTTCTTTTTTTATCAAGAAGAGGTGATATATTTTTTCAAATGCATTTTTATATCAATTGAGCTGATCATGTGAATTTTTCCTCCATTCTATTAATGTGGTGTAATATATTAAATGGTATTTTAATTTTGTACCAACCTTGCCTATCAGGTATGGATCATGGCATATAAATTTTCATATGCTGTTGGATTTGTTGTACCTGTATTTTGTTGAGGATTTTTTGCATCTGTATTCATAAAAGACTTTGGTCCAGAGTTTACTTTTCTTGTGATTTCTTTATCTGGCTTAGAATGAAAGTCATATTCAGCTCATATAAGACATTAGCAGGTGTTCTCCCTTCTTCAATTTTTTTGAAGGCTTTGAGCAGAATTGGAGTAATTCTTGGAATGTGTGGTATAATTACCATGTGAACCCTTCTGCTCATGGGATTATCCTTTTACAAACTTTTTTGATGACAGATTTAATCTCTTTATTAGAAGTTGGCTTGTTGAGATTTTTTATTCTTCTTGAGTTAATTTAGGTAGCCTTGTGTTTCTAAGAATTTATCCAGTTGATTCTAGTTATCTAATATATTGGCATAAAGTTTGTCACAGTATCTTGTTATAATCCTTTTTAATTCAGAAGGGTCAGTAGTAGAGTCCCTGTTTTCTTTTCTGATTTTAGTTATTTTTATCCTGTTTTTCCATTTTCCTTTTTAATCTTGTGAATGCTATTGTACGTCAATTTTATTAAACTTTTCAAGAACCCATTTTTGGTTTTGTTAAACCTCTGCCATTATATTTTGTTTTCTGTTACTTTTATCTCTCCTAAAGTCTTTATTACCTTCCTTCTGCCCACTTTGAATTTAATTTGCTCTTCTTTTTCTAGTTCTCCCAGTTTTGAGGTTAGGTCTCTGATTAGAATTCTTTCTTCCTTATTATTGTAAGAATTTAGAGTTAGAAATTTCTCTCTCAGCACTGCCTTTGTTGCATCCCATAAGTTTTGTTATATTGTAATTTCATTTACATTCACCTCAAGATCTATTCTAATTTTGCTTCTTATATCCTATTTAAAGTTTTGGTTGTCTAACATTGTATGTTATTTCCACTTATTTGTGAATTTTCCATTTCTCCATCTGTTATTGAATTCTAACTTTCTTCCCATTGTGGCTGGAGAATGTGACTTTTATCATTTCTATATGTTTGAATTTATTGAACTCATTTTGTGAACCAAATTATGGTCTATCCTGGAGAATGATCTATGTGTACTCAAGGAGAATGTGTAGTCTGGTTTTTAGTTGGGTGATATGTTCTATATATGTCTCATGTCATATACATCCTTATTGATCTGACTAGATGTTCTATCCATTACTGAGTTGGCATTATTAAAGTTTCTTACTATTCATGTAGAGCCATCAGTTTTTTTCATCAAATCTGTCAGTATTTGCTTCATATATTTTGGAGCTCTGCAGTTAGTTGCATGTATATTCATAATTGCTGTATATTCTTTTTGAATTGCTCTCTTTATCAGTATTTAAAGGCCATCTTTCTGCCTTGTTTCTGTTTTTGACATAAAGTCTATTTCATCTGATATTAATATAGCTTTGTTTGTTCTGTAATTGCATGATGTATTTTTGCATCCTTTCATCCTCAACCTACTTGTGTTTTTTAAATTAAAAAGAGTCCCTTTCAGACATCATTTGTTTGGATCATTGTTTTTATCCATTCTGCCAATCTCTGCCTTGTGACTGGAAGAGTTAAATCCATTTCTACTTAAAGTCACTACTGATAATACAAAAGTTTTTTCTGCCATTTTTCTCATTAGCCTTCATAAATCTTTTACTTTCTGTGTTCTTCACTTCTGATAATCCCTACTTTTATATTTATTTGATTTTCTTGTTGTACCATATTGAGTGCCATCTCATTTCTACCTGGAAATATTTTTCATCTATTTTTCTTGTGGTTACCACGGGGTAAAAATTTTACATCCCTGTATATATATGTATATTACAGTCATGTTTTTTTTCTTAACAAATTATGTCCAATAGCTTGCACATATACTTTTCTTATACCTCTCTGCCTTCCACCTTTTATTTATATGTTTTTTAACTTATATATTTGTACATTTTATTTAAAAACAGACTAATCATTACTTTTATGCAGTTACATGTTAGCACGTGTAGGAGATAAGAAGTGGAGTTACATACCAAACAATATAATGCAATATTGAACCACTGTCAAGTGTTCATTTTTTTCAGTCTAAAGAACTCCCTTTAGCATTGCTTGTAGGTCAGGTCTAGTGGTCAAGAACTCCCTCAGGTTTGTTTATCTGAGACTATCTTGATCTCTCCCTAATTAAAAAAAAAGAAGTGTGAAAAATCATAAAAAAGCAAAGGAATAAAAAGAAAAAGGTGGGATAAAAAAATGAAACCAGAAAATATATAAAAGACCAGAATGTTTTGAAGAAGAAAAAAATGAAGACCAAACATGAGAAGGTGGAATGAGAGAAAAGCAACATAAGAGGGGAAAATGACAGAAAGGAATGAAATAGAGAAACTAAGGATAAAAAATAAGGAAAAGAACAAAAAGAAACAAGAAAGAGAAAAATACCAAATCCAAAAAACTATCCAGGAAAAACAGTTTGCCTCTTTGGCCCGTAGAAATGATCTTAGGTTGCTTGTACTCATCAGTCATCACCTTGCAGCATGCTTTCCACAGGTAAGGGACCCAGGTTTAAAGAATAAAATAAAAAACAATAAAATAAAAATAATAATAAATACCTAAAAAATCAGAACAAAGAGCTAAAACAAAAAATCTCAATCTATAAGTTCCCTGTCACAAAGTGACAGCTGGGTACCTCACTATCTGTGTGCCAGGAATCAAATGAAGGATATAGTATACATGAGACAGGTGGTCCTTCACTGAATTACAGGGCACTTCACAGGGTAGGTAGGCTTCCGAAATCTTATCTGGCCCTCCCTACCCTCTTTTCCCTCAGACTCTTTAGGCTTGTAACAGTTTTCTAGCTATCTTTCCTGTCTCCAAGTTCCTCCCTCTCCCAGGGTGGTTGGGTGTGACAGCCTGTCATATCAGATCCCACCTCCCCTCTCCCTGTGGCCAATTCAGTGCTGATTAAGGACAGTTTTGAGATTAAAAGTGTATACAATGATAAAACTCACTGAAGAAAAGCCACTCTCCACTTAATGCCATACCCCTTTTCCTCCCAGGGAAGAGAACTCTTTTCCCATTCAGTTGGCTGCAATGAGCCTGGTGATTTACTGAGGCAATTAGCCTTGAGTGTGGGGATATATTTACCATCCCCAGACACAGAGGTAAGTAACTAGCAGTTTTTAATTGGTCTCTTTGTCTCTCCATTCCTCTCCCTCCTGGTTGATTCCCAGCACTCTCCTGGTCTGCATATCCCAAAAGATCATTCAGATAGCTTTTTGCCTCTCCTTTGATTTTGTGAGAGCGCTGAGCACTGTCTACCTATATCAATGCCACCTACACAGAAACTCTCTCCTTAATTTTTGAAAGACATTCTCACCAGACATAAAATTCATGGCTGGCACTTTTAGTATTTTACCCACTGACTTCTTGCCTCCATGATTTCTTATGAGAAATCAGCACTCAATCTAATTGTAAATACCTTATATGTATGACTTGCTTTTCTCATGCAGCTATGAGAACTGTCTCATTTTCCTTTGCATTTGATAGTGTGGTCAATATATGGTGGACTATAATTGTCTTCAAATTCATCCTCCTTGTTGTTCTCTGCGGTTTTGGATGTGCATATCCGTGTCTTTTCTAAGTTCAGGACATTCTTTCATTATTCTTTAAATATTCCATCTGCCCCTTTCTCTCTTTCTTCTCCTACCTGGACTCCCATAATTCATATATTGACATTCTTGGACGTTTCCCAGATATATGTTAGATTATGTTTGCATTACATTATCCTTTTATATTTCTACACATCCACCTGACTCATTTCAAGTGTATTGTCATCAAGTTCATTTATCCTTTCTTCTGCCCATTCCAATCTACTCTTAAATTCCTCCTGGGATTCTTTCATTTCATGTATTGTGGACCTCAACTCCAGTAGTTATCTTTGTTTCCTTATTATAATTTCCATCTTTTTTATGATATCCTTTAGGTCTTTCTATTAGTTTCCTTTATCTTCTCGTGCATTTGAAAGGTAATTTTTAAAGGTTTTATTCAATATGTCCACATTCTTGTTTTCTTCGTGTTTTATTCTGTAATTTTTCATCTTCCTTTGGACCCACCATCATTTCCTTATTCTTATATTGTCTTTAATCTTCTTTTGCACACTATACATTTTAATATTTTTAATGGTTAACTCTGGGATTTATTCCCTGAGATGTCTGTTTATTGATTACCCCAAAAGATCTAAGTCCTCTCTCAATCAGAAACAGAGGAAACATCGCCTTCCCCAAATCCTCAATATTGAGGAATGAACAAACATAAGGGGGATATGCAAATATGGACAAAAGTAGACTTATTATTAATCTACCAATGAAAGAACTTGTATGATTGATAAAAAGGCAGTGGCCACCAGAGGTTCTGAGGGGAGGGAAAAGGAAGAGTAGGTGTATCATGGGACCTTTTTTGGGAATTTGGAATTATCCTGCATGACATTGCAAAGATGTTTACAGGCCATTATATATTTTGTCAAAACATAAAAAATTATGTGTTACAAAGTATAAACTATAATATAAACTATTGACCATGGTTAGTGGCAATGCTGCCATGTGTGTTCATCAATCATAGCAATGTATGACAAAAATTAAAGAGGTCATTAATGGAGGAAAGTTGGGTAGGAATTGGAGTAAATGGGAATTCCTATATTTTTCTGTAAAGTTTATGTAATCTAAAGCTTCTTTAAAAATAAGCCTAATTTCAGAATCATTGTACTATATGATGGTAAAAATGGATATATCCAAAGAATAATATAAATTTCAACACTTTCTGTTTTCCTTATATTTTGTGATAAGTTAATATTGTATATTTTTATAGGCTTTCATCCAATATTAATAAAAAAATTTCTAATACATTTTCTAATTAGATTTGAATTTGAAGCTCTAAAAGACAGAATTCTCCAAATAGATATGAATATTACTGAGAAAGCCATAATCTGAAAAAGAGAAGATTTCATTGCCAATCCCTTTTTCCAAGACACAAAAATATCATAATTATTTACTATATCAATAAAATACCTCCACATGCCCTCATGTGTTGATGTATTCCACATTGATGAAAGATATTTACCTGCCAAGGATGTAGCATATGTTGGTCTGTGTTTCCTGCAGATATCATTTCTGATTTCAACAAAAGTGTTTCATGAATGGAATGGGCCACAGCATACACAGCATTATAAATGAAATAGCTATAATCAGATATAGTCATCATATCAATATTTCCTGTTATGTCCTTTAAGGAAGCATTTGGTGGGCACTCTCCTATTGTTCCACGCAGTGATCCTTCAAGTGAGCAACCAAAAGTGTCAAGCCATAATTTGCTGAAATAAAAGTCTTCTGGGTATTTTGAAGGGTTAACTGTCTCAAGAAAGTGTTTGAAACCAGGAATTTTTCTCTTCTGGTGGGAAAATGAGAGACTTCCATGGAAAGAGTGCAGCATGTAGTCTGACTCACTTAAAGTAATATCCCACTTTGATGTCATAATCCACACCTTAAGTAGATGTTAAATAAGTGTTTCCTAATATACTCAGTACCATGAGTATCTGCATATCATCACACATAATATGTACATTTGCAGATGAATTGCTGATCTTGGAAATGGAAATTGTATAATCTACAATATGCACCCTTTTAGTGGCAGAGAGTTTTTTTTGTAAAGGCAACACAGATACTATTCTTCACCATATCTGCTTTCAAATTCCAAGAGAACTGTTCCCCTTTCATTTCAGAAACAAAGAGTGCCACCCAAGTCCAACCAAAATGCAACAATAACCAAATCATTCCATGAGCCAGAGAGCTGTCCTTCATGGCCATCTGATACAGTGATGCAAACTTCCCTTTGTCACATAGGAAAATATCAAAAGGACTATATGTGACCTGAATAAGAAAATAAAAATGTCATAATTCTGCATTTAGTGGGATTTTGCTTGTCTTCCTTGATGAGGACTTAAGAGAATATGTTACAGGTAGGGTTAATGAAATATTTGGTGAGGAGTGACCTCAAAGAACATTATACAGCTGTGTTTTCATTCTGGGGGCCCAAAAGGTCATAATGTTCCAGTACTCTCCCCTTTTAGTAGGGATATGTGATTAATTCCACCCAGTGGTATCACATTCAGGACAATCCTAATTTGGAATGATTGGAACATATAAGATCTCCATATGTTCTTCATCCAAAAGAAGGAGTGTCATTGTGTACACAGATGATATTGTGTCTACCTCAGCCTTTCTATAAGGAGCTTTTGCAGCAGAAGGTCTTCTCGCATCTTGCCAACATTGTTGGATGGGAACTTTGAAATAGAAATAATCTTTTTTAAAATATTGTTGGACTTAATTTATTACGAAGGGGAAAAAAAGTTGTACTGGAGAATAGAATCACTTACCTTCTAATATTTTCTAAAAAATAATTCTCACAAAGAGAATTTTCTTTAGCTAATATATTTAGCATTTTATTTTCTGATTCCTGATTGCCATAAATCAGGTCCCTGGAAAAAAGACTTTGAGATAGGGAGTTTCTTATGGAAATTGCACTGGGAGAGCTCTCAAAATATGTACTTATTGGGTACTTATGGAGGTAACATGGGACAGACAGAATCCTTCCAAGTCAGTTCCAACTGATTCTTAACCAATCCTTAAAGAGTACCAGAAGAAGGATGAAACTTAACATTTTCCCTTGTTAGACAAGGGTAACATGCCCCTGGATCTACATGTTAACCAGTTATTGGTCTCAGACCACCCCCTGATACAGATCATATCCTTGGGTGGTATTCGGCTATGCTGTGGGAATTTCCTAGGAGGTACAGGTCAGTGAGTTTTCAATGTTTTCATCTGCTCTAATATGGATTAATTTATACTAAACATGAGTTTGGGGTGAGCCTTAAATTATCCACTTCACTTTCCCTCCTCCCCTTCACCCCAGTTATTAATCCCACAAACACAGGAAATCCCTACTCTCTGTTAATAACTCTGATGGAATATATATGCCCAGCTTTAAACTTGTCCTTTATCCAGATGCAAGGGAATTGCGTGGGGACAGATGAGATTTTCTCCTTCCAGAACTCACAGCCATCATACCTGTGGGGTTTTGTAGAGCTCCAGCAGTGTTCCAATCTCTGTGGAAAATGCTGATGTGGTGCCTGCAATAACGGCCATAGATTTGCTTTTTCTTTGGCAATTGTAATTAAGGCGAGTCTGACTCACTGTGTAAAGCCAAAGCAGGGTGTTGTCCAAGGTCCTGTAGTTACTGGGAAAAGCATTGTAGAGATCAAAACCCAGGGACAGGCTGGGAAGAAGGGAGTCCTTGTTGATCTCCTCGATGGCAAAGAGAAAAGCCAGAACATATTGGTAGCTCTTCATGAACCACCTAAGTATTATAAGACAGCATTAGGGAAAATGATAAATTATGTACTTCAGGAGCAACTCCAAAGGTTAGCTAAGTGAAAGGAAATGTTTTTAGCCTGAGATTGCCCTCTCAGAAATTCTCCTGCTTGAACATATGAAGCCTGAGTGAATACGATTCTCAGAGATTTGCAAGTTACTGACACACCTCTCTTCCTCTAAGGGAGGAATCACTGAGGGCTCTGCAGGGCATTGTGAGGGGTATAAGGAGTCATTTAGCAGGATGATACAGCAGTCAACTGGACAGATTTGTTTTTTTTTTTAAGTCCTATAAATGGGAGTTGCATCAATGAATGGACAAGCTGGCATAATGTTCTTTGTTCACTCTGGGTCAGGAGTGCACAAAACTATCTCAGAAACACATTTTGAAAGACTTGGGAGAATCTCAAACTTGATCTTTGTTTTATCTGGAGCTGGAAGCCAGATACAATCCTACCTTTTTGCACCTATACCCTGGAATATTTAAAATAACAACTGATCTACCAGTTCTTAAAACATTTGAATAAATTACTCTCTGACACCATTTTCTTCTGAGATATTTCTAAGGTCCTTTCTTATTATTTTCTACACTATTAAATACATCAGTTCTTATAATGACAGTTTTGTTAAATTATATTACCCTTGAATTACAGCCTCTTAAGTCAGATTTTGTGCCTTTTGTTAATGGGATTCAGCAAATTCTTGTTCAAGATTACTTTGTTTTCCTTCTTGCAGATAATTTTTTTTATTTCTCATTTTATTTTATTCCTTAACTTACCCTTAAGTAGAATAGCTAAAATTAACTTACTTTATATTTAAAGGAGCTCTAAAATTTTTGTATATCCAAATGAAGTAATATTTCCTCTTCTCTTTACCAATCACACTCTCTACTTTTGTTAGAATTGTTTTGGTATTTTTCTAAATTTGTGAATTAGCTTAATTTCATTCTAAGATGAATTCTTATTTGGCTGTTTTCTAGTGGTCCTTGTGTGTTTGCAATATTGCGATTTTTCCCAGATAATAAGAAATATTTCTTCATATTAAATCTTTAACCATATATTTATGAGGTATATTTAAACAAATATAAAGGGGTGGAGATTAATTTTAATAAACACTGTTACTCCATTATTCTCAAATAACATTTTCTGTATTTTTGCTACTCTTGATATTCATATTAGTTTTTCTTATGGTACCTAAATAAATGGTCAAATTTTTGTTATCTCTTAAACCCTAAAAGAAAGATATATAACATTTTATACACAGGATATATGTGATTAATGTAAAACAGGCCCGTGACAAAAATTGTCCTATTTAGAGGTCCTTGTCCTTAATTATATCTATTTAAACTGTCATTAGCTTGTAGAGGTAAATTAAAATTGTCTTTATGTTTAAATGTTTGCCTTATTTGTTATTGGTTTCTTGTTTATTCAGAAGATCTCTTAATTTCCTGCTAGGTTATGTCATCATATCACCATTTAAGTTGACCCTTTTATTATGTTTTTCCAAACACTTAAACTTTTCAGATGTTAAGTTCATGATGATGAACAAGTTTGGTAGAAAAGCTGACAAGATAGTAAACATCGGTGAAATTGGATTTTTAAGTTAATTTTCTTCACACTACCTAAAGCCTCAGATATACATTGCATTACAAGGGTACTTCAGTAAAATTTAGAGTACACACAGAGTATAAATTATAAAATCTGTACCAGGAAATAAAATGGAAGACTCTCTAATCAATCTTCTTGAGTCTAGAATAACTTGGCATATATTTGGAAAAGGAAACAATGATTTTTGCCTCATTCCACTAACAAAAACAAAGGTGATCATTCTACAAATCATGTAGGATAATGAAGTTTAACAAGTTATTAAAAGAAGAAATTATGTCATGAAGTAAGTTGTACTCCAGAATCCAAGTCTGGAAGAATAAAAATCTAAAATTGCCTCAAAAAGTTGTTGGAAATCATATCAATTCAATAAAAACCCCTTCCTGAAAATCAAAGAAGATATGTTATTGCCAACTCTTTCTTTGCAGCTTGTATTTACCTGATACCAATACTGGTTAAAGATGTTACATGATAAGAGTATTACACATCAATATATATCAGTAACTTAGATGCAAAAATTCTTAGCACAATTTTAGCAAATCAATCCAACAATATACAAAAAGGATAGTACATTATGATCCAATAGAGTTTGTCTCAAGTATTCATGTTGTTTTAATGTCCAAAAATCTCTAAATAATTCAGCATATTTGTAAAAGAATAAAGAAAAACACACAATAAACTCCATGAATGCTGATGAACAAGTGAGAAAATTCAATATGATTATTAATCAATGGTCAAAGTAAACAAAGCATAGAAGGGACTTCCTTGTCATTGTAAAGAGCACCTACAAAATATACTATTGCTTGCAATATATGTCACAGGGAATGTTTGAATTTTTTCCCATCGACATCAAAAACAGTACAAGATGTTCATTTTAACCCCTTATTTTTCTCATTTCTTCTATGTTATAGCATTGCAGTATGAAGGGAGAATATTAATGAGAGATAGAACAGAAAGAAATGTGTAAATTTCTCTTTAGTCTCAGGTGACATAATTCTCTGTTTAGAAAATCATCTGGTGTGTCTACAAAATAATAAATAGTAAGTGAATTTAGCAAGTTTTCAGCATACAAGTGCAACATGTAAAAATAAAATTTCAAATCTATTTCTATATACTAAAAAAGGACAATCATTAACCATTTTAAAACCCTACAAATGACAATAATATGAACATATGGTATGCCAAGGTATGAGTTTGACAAATGATGTGTAAGACTTTTACACTGAAAGCTAAGATATATTCCTAAGAGAAATGTAAGGAGATCTAAATAGGCTTTGTTCATTTATTTGAAGATATAATATAGGTAAGATGCAAATTCTCCCCAAATACATAATGAATTCAATAAAATCCTAACTAAAATCCTAACAGTCTTTTGTAAGGAGAAATTGACAATCTCTTTCTATAATTTGTATAACAGCACAGAGGACCTGGAGTAGACAATGCATTGCAAAAGAACACTTTTGGATTTTGAGTCTGTTTTTATAGATGGAATAGTCAACATACTGTTAGATTTTCTTGAACATAGAGAAATAAATCACTGGACTAGAATATTAAATCTAGAAATAGACCCACAGAACTGATTGCTGAGAAAGTTGCAAAGGCAAATCAAAAGAGAGAGAATAGTCTTTTACAGCAATGGTGCTGGAACAATTGTCTGTATGCAGAAAAAAATGAACTTGGATCCATTCCTCACATAGTATCTGAATATTAACACAGAGTTTATAATAGACTTAAAGGTAAAACCTAAAAATATGAAAATTCTTAGAAGAAAATGTATCAGAACATCATTGTAGCACTAGATTATAAGAAGCTTTCTTTAAAACACAATTGATAAAAATTTTTGAAAAATTAGACTTCATCAAATTCTACTATTTTTAATACATGGTTAGGGGAATGAAAAAACAAGCTACAGATTGGGTGAAATTATGTGCAAATCATATAACTTATACATTCCTTGTATCAGGAATATATAACGAACTCTCAAAACCAAATAAGAAAACAACCAATTTCAGAAATGGACCAATATCTTTGAACTAAAGTCTCACAAACTGAAATGAAAGGATGTCAAATAGTGTATAAAAATATGTTCACTGTCTAATAATGAATGGAATGCAAATAAAAGTACAATGTAGTAAAACAATGTAAGTATTAGAATGGACAGTTAAAAAGATGACCCATTTTAAATGCTGTCAAGATTGTGGGAGAACTAGAACTCGAATTCATTGCTGCTGGGAAATTAAAATGCTAATCCATTTCAGGAGAAATTTTGGCATTTAGTGAAATTAAATAAATATCTATCACATGATTCAAGCTTTCTAGTGAAAAACTTTCTGTGAAAAAAATTTTTCACTAGAAAACTTTTTCTGTGAAAAAACAGTTTTCTTTGAAACACTGTCAATGTCTGTAGCAACCTTATGTAAAGCTCAAACATGGAAACAACCCAAAGACACATCAACAGATGTATTGCATAAATGAATGATGGGCTAGCCATTCAGTGAAATACACTCAGTAAGATAATGAAATTTTTATACATAGAAAAATATAACTGTCCTAAAACAATTGTGTTGAGTGAAAGAACTTAGCAAAGCTGGCACATAGTATATCAATCTAGAATTGCAAACAAATATAGAGTTTTATAAAGTCTATCATGGTTGCATGGGAAAATGGTGAGGTGGGGGCAGTGGTCTGCAGAAAACAGTGCAAAGAGATAATTGTTTGGAGCAATGAATATATTATTTATCTTGATTTAGGTATTTCAATACCATAACAAAATTAAACGAAAATCAAAATGTGGGATAAATAATTGTAAAATATTTGACAGTGGGCCCAGATGATTATCACAAGATTTTGAATGATAAAGAATTAAAAAATATATAACCCCAGTGGAAATATTAAAGGAAAAGACTAAAACCTTGCAAATTCCTTTAGAAAAACATAAAGTGACTTACAAAAATGGGCAACAATATTGAGAGGTCATCAGGAAAGAGGTATAAATTATATTAATGTACTTTTATTTGTGTCTATCAAGTATAAGAAATTATGGGATACCAATTATAAACTGATGACACTGTGATTTGTTATTGGCTATGGAAAGTGCTAATTTCCCAGCAAGTACTTGGCCAAATGTACCAGAAATTTTATAAATGTGAGTATCTCTTGAACTAACAATTTTCGTAATTACATTAATCATAAAAATGTACAAAGGTTTGTGAAAACTGATTGATCACCTATCTTGTTTGCTATTACACGATTGCAAAAATGGCTAAATAAGTGGAGGTATATACACATGAAATGAAACTTTGCAATCATTAAAACAATAACATCAATGTACACATATTTATAGGAAATTATGTCGCTAAAATATTGTTAAATATGAGAAGTTATTTACAAAACATAATTCACAGGGTACTCCTGCATTGTATCCCAGACAGTCTAAGATGGAGGTAGACAAAATTTCTCTGACTGTAGAACAAAAGGCAGAGTGTGAAGTTTGGCTTCCATCCTGTGATGATATGAACTAAATACCGTGATCAACAAGACAAATTCCTGCTTTCCCCACAGAACGCCTGAAACCAGAACTTCCTTTATCCCCTGTCATTCAATTCCCGACACCCTAACTCTATTAGGGAAGACAATCAATAGCTAACCAGAGAGTAGGCATGCAGCTCATAAATGTCACAATATTTCCCCAAAAGGGAAGAAATCTTGAAATGGAACAGCTAGAAAGGACAAGGATTGGACAGGTACAAGTCATCAAACAGATGAGATAAAACAAGGATGCAATTCTAACCAAAATATGAGCAAAACGTTCCTTATTCCTCCAATACAAAGGGACCTGCTGAAAGTATGTGTTGACTCTAAAGGGAATTGATAAGGACAGAGACACCCCATGGTAACACATTGGATATTACCTAACATTCTTTTGAGAACATGGGCATGTTTATAAATTGAATTTTTGAGAACACTCCACTATTTCTACCTACAAATCTCTAATGAACCAAACTATAGATTAGTTTAACTGGAAAACTGTATTTAAGCATCGGTAGTTACCAACCATTAGACACATAT
>JAQZBX010063120.1:0-16752 GCA_029593785.1 Cabassous unicinctus
TACATAAATGTTATTTGTTATATATATATATATATACATTTTATAAAGGTGCCTAGATTTCAAAGTGAGTCGGGAGGTCATTCCAGAGGTTACGCTTATGCACGTCTCAGCAGGATCTCATTGACTGCCAAAGTAAATATTGCCTCAAATAGTGGGGCTCCTAAGGGCTCTGGAGACATCCCCACAACTCTAGGCAGAGCAGACAAGTCAGGATTTTGGCGCCCTGCCAGTGGCCCTACTTTGGAATTTGTGCCCCCCAGTGTGACAGAGTTGGACTCATTTGTGGTTTCTCTGCACATGACTCTTCTGCCCCTTCTATCTGAACCTATAGTTAGTACTAGACTTGATAGGTATATGTCCAAGAGACTTAAATCTTTGGTTTGTCTATGTGCCTGTTGGGCCCTGAATCTCAGCAGAGTTGTAACACCTACTCTCCAGTTCATTGGACTCATCCAGGACAACTAACAAGGTGATGATGATGGACAATGCCCATCCTAAGGAACGGAGAGTGTCTACAACTGCAAGCAAGACAATTCCATCCATCTGCCCCATGGGATCTAAGGCCCCTCTCAATTGGAAGCAGAGTAGACATCACCATCTCAAAATTCTCAGGATTGGGGAATGAAAAATGGACTAAAGTAGACTTACTATTGTTCTACTATAGATATATTGTTATTCTGGCAATGGAAGAACTTTTATCACTGATATGGAGGCAGTGGCCACTGGAGGTTCTGAGGGGAGGGAAAGGGAAAAATAGGTGTAATATAGGAGCTTTTTTGGGACATTGGACTTGTCCTGCATGACATTGCAATGATGGATACAGGCCATTATATATTTTGACATAACTTACAAAATTGTGTGGGACAGAGTATAGAATATAATGTAAACTATAATGTAATCTATATTCCATGGTTAGTGGCAATGTTTCAATATGTGTTCATCAATTGTAACAAATGTACCACACTAATGAAGGATGTTGTTAATGTGGGAAAGTATGGGAGGGGGAGAAAGTGAGACATATGGGAATTCCCTATATTTTTTGTGTAACATTTATGTAATCTAAAGTTTCTTTAACATAAATAAATAAATTAATTAAAACAAGAAAGAAAGAAACCCAGTGCTTATGCACTAAATGAGCAGAGAATTTTAAGGCCTTTGACTGAGGTTGACTTTGAGAAGAGTCTATGAAGGCAGTTCTGCACATCATGTCCCTGAGGGAAGGAGAAGGCTATGTAAAGATGGGGAGTGATCCCAGCCTCCATAAGATCACACCAGCTGTGGGAAGAGAAGATTCTCAAGACGGAAGTGCCAGATGGATGAGGTAGGGCCGGAAGGGGAGTTCGTTCCAATTTCAGCATAAAAAACTCCCCCTGGTTTTTTATTCTCTATTTGTTTACTTTATCCTGCAGGATAAAGATCTTTGAAATTCCAGCAGGAAGATGAATGGAGGTGACTTCAGAGAGGCATTGAACAGAGAAGATGATTAGATATGGTACCTTAGCAAAGATTAGGGAAATAGATTTAAAGAGCTATAGGAGCCCCTCTATTTGGGGTGATATCCACTTTGGTGTTCTCCTTCCCAAATACGAGGAGAAACATATGTTTAGAGCCATACTATATCACCTTGCTGAGAAAGTTGAGAGACTTGGGAGATGATGTATACACAGAAACATGAGTAAGAAATTACTTCAGAATTGAAATAAGAACAGAATAATGAAGATGTCTAGCCTTATAAAACACCCTGGAGCTAGAAAGTTCATTTTTAGGAATGGTAACAGAGGAGGCTAATTTGACAAAATCTAAACAACTGAAAGAAGCTCTATTAAGAAATATGAAGTAAAGAGAAACAGTGTTTAAACTTTGGGAGATGGGCCAGGAGGACACCTAGGTGCTCTTCTTTGTGATCGTGCATCATGACACCTTTTCTTAGGAGACTAGAATCTTGCCTGGATAAACATTTAATCAAGGGTTCAGCTTGTCTAGTTCTTGGAGAAATATGAGCCACGATAAGGAAAAAGTTGGGAGGACAAGATGGTGGTAACAGAGTTGAGGGTGAGGGACCACCCCCTATCTTCTTCTTCATCCAGAGCTGGCACATGAAAGTTTAGAGGAAGCCTTCCCGAAATTTACTGTGCTTATGAAGCACCTGGGGGTCTTGTTAAACTGCAACTTCTGATTCATTCTGTCTGGGTGGGGGTGGTGGATGGGACAAAGACCTGACATCCTGCACTTCTGACAAGCTCCCAGGTGATAGAGATGGTGCTGGGCTGTGGGCCACACTGTGAGTAGAAAGTATAGAACATATGAAACTAATGGTGACCATTGAGAAAGTGGGCAGATTTGGGGAGAATGTTAAGATGCATGCATACATGTGTGCGTGTGTGCGTGTGTGTGCGTGTGTGTGTGTGTGTGTGTGTGAGAGAGAGAGAGAGAGAGAGAGAGAGAGAGACAAAGTTATGAACTCCTCCTTACAGGGAAGTTTGGGCTTTTAATGAGAGACAGAAAACAAACAATAAGGAGAGAAAGGAAGAATGGTAACATGGTAACAGTGAGATCTGCATCCCAAATTCATTAGTGTCTCTATTCTCTGCTCTTGCTGATTTCCTTTCGACACTACCTGTCCTTTCTAACATCATGGATGAGTAAACCCCACTCCCTCTCCTTGAAATGTGCCTTCCCTGCTGTCACCAGTCCCCTTCATCTTTCAGAAAAGACTTCTCTCATCAGATAAGCTCCTTATCAAATGATACCATAACCCCTATCCCTTTTTGCTGTTGAGTACTTGTCACACTTATATTCTTTGTTTTTCCAAATACAGGGATGGGTCCGTTTTGCTCTCTCCAGCCACTTCAGCTCTAATCCAATACAGCTTCTGGTGCACAGGAGCTGCTCAAGGGACATTTTAAATGAATCGATGAGATGGTGTGGAAGGTCATATGTCCTAGATTTTCTGGGCTTTAGGCTTTTCAGACCATGTGATAACCCCAACTGATTTGTCGAATCTAGTCCCAGAGCCACCAGAAAACATGAAGATGATGAATTGATGGGTAAAGGAGAAGGAGGCAATTCATCAAATGTCAGCCATTTAAGACAGGAGAAAGACATGGATTCAGCCAAAATAATGTATGAAGAAACCACCAGATAATAATATGAATGATACCATTTTCTTTAAGCACCTAGTTTGTGCCAGGTGTGGTTATAATATATTCAATCTCATCTCATTGAATCCTTACAAAATGCTATTAGGTAGTTATTAGGTGGTAGAAACTGTGGCCTAGAGAGGGCAATAATTTGCCAAGGTCCCTTGGCAAGGACGTGCCAAAGGAGGATTCAAATTCAAACCCTGAGTATGGATGCTTTGGAGACTTGTTCTGAGATCCATCGTTAATGCAATACCTCAGGCCCGACATCTACCCCCTCCAGCAACTTCAAGCCCCGGGAGGGCAGGAGTGCCTGTCCCATTCTAAGCTGAGTCGCCAACACCCAGCATGTTTTGTTGCACATGATATGTACTCAAAAATAATTGTTGAACAATGAATGATCGGTCCAATTTGAAACCATATGTCCTTTCCTGTGCATTTTGCAGCCTGTAGACCAATAAAAGTAAGCTTTGCAAAAAGACATTCATTTTCTTGCTCAACCTTGATTCATGTTTCTGAAAATGAAAATTCCTGTTTTAGGATAGAATAGTATTTTTCCAACCTAAAAAAAAAAAATTATTGACCCCTTCCTGCCCAAGGAGGCTTTTGAGACAATTTTTTTTTTTTTACTAATAATGTCCCCCATGAAATTTTAATACTGTAGTTACAGCGTATGTCTGTTATATACTATATATATGTCTATGCTTCATACACAATAAAGTTAAGACTTTTTTTGCCCCTCCCCCCCCCATTAGCCAATTTCTCCTCATTGGTGGCTCTATCACCCCATTGAGAATGCATGGATTAGAAAGATGCATATCATGAGTAAAATTTCAAAAGCACATATTTTATGTTTACTTAAGAGTTCCAGTCATGTGTCAGAGACTGCCAATTATCTCCCCATGTCCATCTCCACTTATTCTTAAGTAGCCAATAGCAGATTTTTAGCTAACCTATCACCATCAGACTGAAGGATGCCATTTCTCAGCCTCCCTTGTAGACTCCCTTTGGCTGTCTGCTCCAGTTATGGTCAATGAGCTCTCAGCAGTGAGAGAGAAATACTATTTTTTTCTGAAGGTCTCTGTTACTCAGAGCTGAACCTAATACTAATTGCTACAAATCCCATTTTTCATTTCATCTTAAATTATTAATTACAAGTTCTGTATAATTAATTTACATTTATCAGGCCACACTCCCTATAAATATTTCAAGATTTTTCCCTCTGCCCTTCTTTTCTGTCTGCCACCTTAATTTTAATGAGTTGCATTAAACATTTGTATAGCAATGCAGACAAAAGAGGTAATAACACTTTGTATGTATAGTATTTGCTATAAAACATGGTGACTACAATGGAAGTCCACTAATCTTGAATTTATGACTTACAGTGTATGCATTATTGAATTTTGAATAAGGGGAGTTCTCAATTAGGGAAGGATCATTGAATACTAGAATAATCAGGAAATAATTAGAAGAGAGAAATAGGAGGAAAAATGTTAAGATTAGATAACAGTCAGGAATGATAGAAACCACGCATTGTTTAGATTCCTTTAAAGAAAGAAGAAGACAAGAAGGAAGGAGGTATTTGGGTATTCACTTTGAGTTGTTATTGATTAACAGGGAAAATAAGGATCTGATGGCCAAAGTAACTGCCAGAGAGAACAGTTAAAAAACAGAACCTCCCTCCTGTTTTTTTTTTTAAGATTTATTTATTTCTCCCCATCCCCCTGTTGTTTTTTAGTTGCTGTGTCTTTTCTCTTCCTTGTTTCTTTGGGAAGCACTGGGAACTGGACCTGGGACCTCTGATGTGGGAGGGAGGTTCCTAATTGCTTGAGCCACCTCCACTCCCTGCTTTGTTGTGTCTCTCATTATGTTTTTCCTCCCTGCATCTCTTGTTGCATCATCTTGTTGTGTCAGCTCACTGCAATTGCCTGTCGCGTCAGCTTGCTGTCTTTTTTAGGAGGCACCGGGAACCTCTGCTCCCTGCTTTATTGTATCTTTCATTATGTTTTTCTTCTTGTGTCTCTTGTTGTGTCAGCTTGCCATGCCTGCCTGTCATTCCAGCTTGCTGTCTTCTCCAGAAGGCACTGGGATCCAAACCTCCCATGTGGTAGGCAGGAGCCCAGCTGCCTGAGCCACATCCACTCCCCCCAAAATGGAAGCCTTTAAGGAAAAGATGAATTCCAGCCACAGTTGAGCTTGTGCAAATTTGAATTAGGCTTTTGTCACTGCTGTGGGAGAACCTCTGGAAGAGTTGTGAGCTGCAGGCTTGGTCAAGGGTGTTGTGGGTTTACTTGTGTCCTCCAAAAAAGATATTTTGAAGTTTTAACCCCTCAATACTTCAGAATGTGATCTTATTTGGAAATAGGGTCATTGAAGATGAAATTAGTTAAGACGAGGTCATACTGGAGTAGGGTGGGCGTACTCCTTCCAGTATGGCTGATGTCCTTATAAGAAGAGGAGAGACACAGACTGACACAGGGGAGAAGGCCACAGGGAGATGGAGGTAGAGATTGGAGTTATGCTGCCACAAGTTAAGGATTGCTGACAAACACCAGAAGCTAGAAGAGGCAAGGAAGGACCCTCCCCTACAGGTGTCATGGGAGCCTGGGCCTGCTGATACCTTCATTTTGGACTTTTAGCCTCCAGAACTATGAGAAAATAGCTTTCTGTTGTTTTAAGCGACCCAGTTTGTGGTACTTTGTTATGGCTGCCATCAATTATTTTGCTTAAGAATGATGGGTAAGAGGTGACATCAGGATTTGGACTTTTGTAAGGTTTTTTTCTGGGAATTTGATTGCAAAGCCTTTTGTAGTGGTAACCAGCAGAATGACTCACCGTGAAGTACGAAATTGAGCAATAAAATTGTAGGCCTCCTGGAGATTTGAAAAGAAGTAAAAAAACACACAAAAACAAGGAGAGAGTTTGGTTGTCTTGTGAAGCTGGATCAAGAGAAAGCATTTGAGAGGATGGAACTTTTGTTTAGTTTAAGAATATGTCAACACACAGGTTCTCTTCCCAAGCCACGAGTCATGCAAAAAAATGTTATTATTCGTGCTGTATGGATTGTCTGCATGGCAGACATTGCTAGTATCAGACCAATAACCATTCCCTACTACTTCTTTGTTAACAAAACCTTCAGTTTGGTCAGAGAGGCAAAGTGCTTGCCCCAAAGACTGAATCTACCTTGGTCTAACTCAGTCATGGAGCTCCCTTTCTTCTTTGTCAGATTTTCACTTTCCAGCCTCCCTTGCAACTAAGGGTGGACATTTGACTGAGTTCTGGCCAAATACCTATCATTAGGGAGACTGCTAGGGACCATCTGTGAAAGACTTTCCTGCCTGGATAAAAATACAAAGATTTACAAAGAGAAAAATTGTTCCCTGGCTTCCCTTTTCCTTGTTTCAGGTGCTAGTGTGATAATGTGATGACTGGATCTGTGTTGACCATTTTGTGATCTTGAGGTAACAAACAGGAAGATGAAAAGACTATACATGGATGTTGATAGAGCATAGGTATGGAAAAAACCTGTTTTGTTTTGTGTGGTGCCTGGGTTTTTGATGATATTATTGAGCTGCTAGATCACCCTGTGGTTGACCATGGACAAGATGCTCTAGGCTTGATGACACAATAAGAAATAGTAACTAACTAGGGCAGCAAGAATCCTTTTAATTGATAATAAGGCACACCATTTTGTGCTGACATTGCTGACTCTCTTCTAGATAAATGGTATCAAAGGCAGTGATCACATATTTTTGAGATCCTCTGATTTAGTGGATTCCTTGTACTGACTCCATTCTTTGACTCCAAATTTGAGCTCATTCTTAGATTCTTAGAGAATCACTAACTTGTCTCCTAAGTTCGTGTACACCTTTTTATTTTTTGCCAATTTTGTAGAAAAATGAAGGGAGAAGTAAAATGAAGACACTCTAGCCAATTCTGAGTTGTTCTCATCAGTCTTTGAATCTGTACAAATCTTTTTGATCTTGACTAATTTAAATATCTTTATGGTTTAAGACACTGAGAACAGGGCTCTCTGTTACTTGTAGCCATAAGTATTCCTAATGCATGCCAACAGAAATCCCAACAAAGACTGGGTGGATCATAAGAAGATAAGGGCTATTGGAGGGGATAGTCTGTGTCCAGGCAGTCTCGTCTTAAATGCTCACAGTGACACTCAAATAAAAAATTGCACAAATGAGCAAGAATTCTGAATGCTGTATAGATATATGAGAAAAGACTATATATATTTATACACATATTCATACACATACACTAAATTTTAATTCAGCCAAGCATTGGCAATAGGAGCAGTAGAAGTTCTTCACTTCTACATAGTGGCCAGAAAGAGTTGGAATACTTGGGTTTAAAACTTGGCCCCACCACTTACTATTTGAGTGACTGTGGGTAGGTATATCGCCACTCCAAGCTTCAGATTCCTTACTTGTAAAAGGAAATAAAAATATCTACTTCACGAGGTTGTTATGAGATTATCTGAAATGGCATATAGTAAGTTCATGATGCCAAGTGTGCACTAGATTCTGAGTGATTGGGAGGATAACATACTGTTTTCAAATCTGTGATGAATACAGAAAGTTCTTGGATTCTTTAAGAAAGTCACTTAAACATCTTTGGACCTCTATTATATAATCCACATAAATGAAGAGTTGGGACTAGATGGTTTCAAAATTTTTTAAAATTTCAATTTTTCCAAATACGTGTTTATTTCTAAATATAGAAGAATAGACTGAGGAAATAAGGAAAAAGGAGGACAGGAAAATATGAAGAGAAAGAAAAAGTATGGGAGACTGGCCCTGAAAATCAGAAGGGGGCTATAGGCAATCTCCATCTTTGCGCGCTCCTTTGAGTGCCTCAAAGCCCTGGCTGTGCCCTGTCTCCCAAGGGATCCTTTGAAAGGAGAACTTCAGAGAGGATACCCAAGATGCAAAGAAAGGAGACTCGAGGTAGTGGCCCGCTTGTGCTTGGGAGGTAAAAAGGCATCCCTCTTCCCATCTTGCCTCATATGTGTACACTTAACAGGTCTTACCAGCAGACAGTCTGGCACAAGGTGGCATTGAGATGGGAGTTTAAATCTCTCTTCTGGGTCGTGATGCAATCGAGTGATACAATACTGTTCGGATACCTGTAACATAGTTTCCCCCAGTTGTGGTGGGAATGAGTGGGAACTTTAGGGAAACTGAGTGAGCATGGTAAGCTGGGAGGTGAAAACACATCTAGGGAAATTTTGATGAGCATGTAGTTAGATAAGCAAGTGGGGAATGAAAAGAACAGCAATGTTAAACCATAAGAGTAGGAGAATGTGGGAGATAATGAGAAGTGGAGGACTCTATGAATCTGTATGGGGATGGGTGCCTAATATAAATGATATTGAAGGATAATTTTATTCCAAAGTTGTGAAAACATACATTTTGTAATATTTATGATTTAATTCTAAAAATTATCGCTTCTGTTAAGCACAGTGTATTCTCATCATTGCTGGCTCCCCTTGGACTCTTCACTCTCTTTGGGATTCCTTACCAGGTGGTCTTAGATCCATGCTTCATCATTTGCTTTTTGATTTATGCCAGAAGCTTTCTAACTAATCTCTGTGTCAGCAAAATTTCCCCTAAAATATATATGTTGGGGTCATAAAACTGTTAGTAAAAGCAAGTGTGGTGGTTTGGAGAAACATTTTCTTAAACTTAATCCATTTTTGTGAGTGTGAACCCTCGTAAATAGGAGTTTTTGGATGAGATTACTTCAGATAAGCTGTGGCCCAGAATGGTTGTAATCATATTACTAAAGGCATTTTAGGGGAGGTCACAGAGAAAGATAAAAGCCACAGAGAGAGCAGACAGAAGCTGAATATCAAGGAAACTCGAAAGAGAAGGGAGAGACCAGGAGAAGCTGCCATGTGCATTGCCATGTGACAGAAGAGCCAGGGACCAAGATTGCTGGCAGCCAGTCTCAGAGCGGCAGTCTTTGGGAAGAAAGCATCACCTTGCTGATGCCTTGATGATGCCTTGATTTGGACTTCTTCTAGCCTAAAACTGTGAGCCAATAAATTCCCATTATTTAAGCCAACCCATTGCATGATATTTGCTTTAGCAATGAGGAAACTAAAACAGCAAGTATTGCTCTATTTATGTTAGAAATATTAAGTCATTTAATCTGCCAAAGAGCTCAGCGAGGCAGACACAATCATTATTATTCCTATTTTACAGAAGTGGACACTGAGGCACAGAGAGGTTAAGTGGCTCACCCAAAGTCACAGAGCTATTGAGTGGTGGAGCCAGGATACAAACCCAGGCTGCCTGGCTCCAAAGCCCATGTTCAACCACTGTACTATGCTGCATCTCCTTTTGTGAAATGCTGTTTTCATAATCTTTCTTTCCTGCTTCAAAGCCTAAAATGGTTTGTTGTAGGTTTAACAGGTTAATTTGGTAGGATGAATGGCAAACTATTTGGTCTGACATAGAAAGGTGGTCATCAACGGACTCCATCTAGCAACTTTGCCTGTCGTTGTTCCTCACAAGGCCCTTCTCATTGCTCAATTCATCTCCTCATGCAGATCTTCCTCAATGCTGGAGCCTTAAATATTCACCACTGTTTGCAATTCTCTCCTCACAGAGCTCAGCCTGGGCCACCTTTTAGTAAATTTTCCCTTTCCTGAATTCTGTCAAATCTGAAGTCTGAGGTAGCAAATTGATTAAATAGCACTACTGGTTTTTTATTTTTATTTATTTTTTGGCTGTTTCAAAGAGTGTCTTATATCCTGAACTAGGTCTGAAAGTTCTCTAGGCAAGAGCCAGATCTTCTAAATAAATCTAAATCCTCCACATCTCAGTTCTTTCATCTATACCATGACAAAGACACTCTAAGCTCTTGTCCAGTTCTGGAGTTCTGTAATGTTTCTGGATGTGTCGAATGTGAAGCAAAGTACTGGGCAGAAATAGATGCTTAATAAATGTCAGTTGGTTTGACTCATTCTGAAGTCTTCTTGAAATAAACCAAAGATCAGGATTTCTTTGATTTGGTTAGAAATTCTTGAAGACTAGAATCATAGTAGGTTTTCAGCTTCTATTTTCCATCATGGAGACAGGAAAGATAAAAATGATTGTTTTGGCTGAACTTGCTAGCTTTCCTTTCTAGTTTAAACTGCTTTGTCAATAGCCCATAGCTCAGGGAAGCAGGATTGGGTTGTTCTTTGCACAGGGAAGGCCTTGATTAGATTGTGTGCTTCCAACTTAAGGCATCCCAAACCCAGGAGGTGACCTAAAAAATGGGTAGGGTTCAGTAGGTTAGATGGTTATGAGATAAGCCTATTTGCCTGGCTCTTTCCAGAATTAGACTATGGGAAATGGGTGACCAATTGGAAATGATTAAGGAATGAGATGGAGATACCTTGAAAAGTAGAGAAAGATGGGAGGGGAAAAGAATGGAGGGAAGGGGACGGGAGAAAGATTGATTGAAAACAGAAAGGAAAGACAGGCTGAGAGCTGCCCACATTGACTGTAGCTTTCTACTTCAGTTCCAGTTTTGGTCCTTGTGTTTCCTTTGGATACACAAATTTTTTTCATTAAATGCATTTACTTAACTGTATGCTAGTTAAAATTTACAAATTTGTCAGTGCAAGCAGGGCTTTGCATTAAAGACAAAATGAAACCATCTTTTCCTTAGAGATAACTATTAAGCATCCTATATCTTAAATGAACTGTAGTTCAAAAGAGAAAAAAATTGTTAAATTTTTAAAACTCAGGAATGTATTTAAGGCTAAGATCTTACAGGATCTTATAGGGGAAAAAATCCTGCAATTCATGACTTAAAAAGAAAGAAGAGTTTTGTCTTTAAAACAATATCTTATGCAATTAAGAGCCAAGTGAACTTAATTACTATGTAAATAATTCATAGAGGCAAATTGACTGCAATAGGAAATATTTTGTTCCAGTGTGGTCCTTTTTACCCATGCAACTTAAATTAAATGTGACCCAATCACAGAACTGTGAAGATTTGAAGATTCTGAAATCTGGCTGTTACATTCAGCAAATGTTTGTTGACCACCTTCTATGTGTTCCCGCCCCAAACTCCCTTATAGTATTTTGTCATCTCATGGCTTTGTTGCTTTGCTTTTGTTCCCCCTTTCCCTTGGGGCAGGACAGCAAACCTTTCTTTCTGCCTTTGCTTTTTCTCCATACTCTTCCTCTTCTCTGCACTCCTGCATTCAATCCTCCCACTTTCTCCATCAGAGTCGGGGCAGAAGAAAGGAGAATCAAAATGGCGGGAATTTGAGTTGCCACTTTCAGGCAGGGTTGAAGTTGCAAGGCAGTACTTCAACAAATTGAATACAATAAATATTTGTAGAAGTGACTACCTTGTAACATACCTCATGCCAGAGGGTGTGAAGGAGTCAAAGAAACTCTTCCAAATATTGTCAAATATCTTTTCAAATGGTGAATCCAACAGGTCTGCACACAAAGCATTGTAATATAAAACAGAGGGACATATATTTTATCAGAAGGACAAGAGGACAGATGAAGAGCACATACATGGAAAAAAGTCCCTGAAGGTGATAAGTTTCAGGTCAACTTGTGAATAAAAAGGGCAAGTTATTCACAACAATAATGAAGGCAGATAGGAAGACATCACACAGGCAGAATCAGGATAAGTAAATGTCTGCAGACAGAACCGTGTCTGGAACGAATGAAAAAGTGTGTGTAAGTGCACTGGACCTAGCTTGATTGGGGATGAGGAGTGGGTAGGTGGGAAGGCATGAATTCAGACATCAGATTCATGCCAGATTGCAGAGATCCTTAAATTTCCTGCTAAACAATGCTGTAGCAACAATAGTATAAGAAAATTCATCTTTTTGAGGAAATAATGCAGATATTAAGGGTAACTATTAATAAGGGGATTTGGTATATTTAACAAGAATTTTTCATAAGATTTACCTTTAAAATATCAATACCTCAGGGCTAAAAATATTATGAGGAATTCCATTATCCCAAATAACTTTATTTGATCAACTCAGGCAGAAAATGTTAAAACAATAGTGTAATGAATTGCAGCTATTTTATAATGAATACTATATACTGAAGAGTTGAGGTAAAGTTGTGAGGAGAAAAACTCTCATTTGAGGGGCTCAAAACTTATTCTAAATGAAAAAGTCATTATATTTGTCAAATGGAATAATTGTTCACTTACTCTTGGTAACGCTATTCAAAAATTGCCATATTAAAGCCCTTTGAGCATCCAAGTTTCCAAATAAAGTTATAAGATAATAATTGCTTATCATCAAAGCATAAGGCAGTTTTGGAAAACCCATAAGTTATTGATCCAGGCTGATAGTTATTTAAGGGGATAAAGTGTAAATTTTACTCCAACTAACGCCTAAGTAATGGGTGTAATGACTTGCTGCCCAGATTCCCCTTCAGGACCAACATGCTCATTTTCTCAACTGCTGGGAGTGTTGGCTGTGGATGGCTCATAGTTGAATCTCTGCCAAGAACTTGTTTTTGGCCTAAAGGAGCCGCCTCTCCCAAGGTTAGATTCTCTCCCCAGAGGCAGCTTCCATCCAATGACTAGTTAATGCAGGGGTATGAAAACCTGCCCCACCCCTGCCTCATTAGGGGATGTTATGGATTGAATTGTGTCCTTTATAAAGCTGTGTTGCAGTTCTAACCCACAGTACCTCAGAATGTAAACTTACTCAAAATAGGGTCGTTGCAGATGAAATGAGTTAAGATGAGCTCATGCTGCATTAGGGTTGGCCCTTAATGCAATATGACTGGTGTCCTTATTAGAAGAGAAGAAGAGACCCATAAACAGCACACAGAGAGTTCTCGTGAGGATGCGGGAGGCAGAGGCTGGAGTGATGCAGCTATAAGCCTTGGAACGTCAAGCTTTGCCAGCAACCACCAGAAGCCAGGAAGAGGCAAGGAAGGATTCTTCCCTAAAGCCATCAGAGGGAGCATGGGCCTGCTGACACTTGGATTTCAGACTTAGAGTCCCCATAAGAGTCAGAGAATAAATTGCTGTTGTTTTAAGCCATGCAGTTTGTGATAGGTTGTTATGGCATCCCTAGGACTCAAATACAGGGAACAACCTTGAAGGATCATCCTAGAGCTACTGCTCCTAGTAAAATGGACCAAAGCTTCTGTTGAACTCCTCTTCTCCCTCTGCTCCATCCTGCTTCTTTCACTCTTTACAGGTATTGATCCCAAGAGCACTCCCCAATAAAAGCCCTGCACTCAAAGTTCCATCTCAGAATCTGTTTCCTGGGGAATCCAACTTATGACAATACATATCTATAAAATGCCTAAATAATTCCAAAGAGAGTGTACACATTCTATAGGATCCTGAATTACTTTTGATTCCAAATTGAGTGGAAGATGGTGGAACAAAGTACATGTATAGGTTTTTTCAAAATCTTAACTGCCATTAAAAGAAAAAAACACCCAATGTATTTAAATTACTCCAAACCACAGAAAAGGGAAATTCTGATTCTTTTTATAATGCTGGCATAATTTTAATACTAAAAGTTTGTCAATATATTACAAAAAGGAAAAAAACTGCAATTTCTTATATTAATATAGATATCAAAATTCTGCATGGTATACAGGTAACTGATTTTGCCTGTGTAGTAAAAGAAAAGTATAATACTTGTCCTAGTAGAGTTTATTCTAAGACCATAAGGATGGTTCAATATTAGGAAATCTATCAACTTAATTTATTACATCAACAAATTAAATGAAGAAAGCCAATGATTATATCAATAGCTGCCCAAAGGCATCATAAAATTCAACAGCCATTCCTAATAAAAATTCCAATAGTTTAGAAATATAGGAAACCATTTAAATATGATAGATTCTTTTTACAAAAACCCAATAACAAATGTTATAATACACCATGAAATGCTGAAGCCTGTTCTATTTAAATATAGAGCTGATTTCTTGTTAAAATGAAGATGTAGTGAAATTGGCCACACCTCCTTTTCAACCACCACCCCCACCCCCCAACCCGCCACCGGTCTGGGACATTCCCCTAGAGCTGTGCAAGGACATATTTAGACATCTCTTTCTCCCATTGGACCGAGACTGCCTAGAGGCAGGTGTATGACTTACACATTTTTGTATCCTTAGTTCTTGACATAGTTCCTGGCACAAAAAATTTACTGAAGGCATAAACAATGGAATGAATATAGTAAGTAGAATTTCACACTTTATAAAAGGCCATTTTTCCTTCCCCACAAAAGGATTGAGTCAATTTGATTTGCATTTAAGATGCTGAGCATATCATGAGCATAATTTTCAAAAACTGTTCCAAAAAGTCCAGAATTTTATCTGAATCACAGAGCAGAGACCAATAAGCCCACACATTTTCACTTTTTATTATATTATGTTTGCATTTTATTACTTTAAAATCCCACATAGTTTCATCATGATCAATCTTGAAGCTCCTTTCTCATTTTTCTAGGATTTATTCATCACATTTAGAAGTTAAGCCATAAACAGCATGAAAACGCAATAGTACAAGTCTCTCAGCTTAAGTTTATACACTTTAGAAACCATAACAACAAGATTGAAAAACAAACAAATAAACAAAAACGCCCCAAACTGTTTGGGAAATGCTCTAAAAGGAATTTTTATTTCATGTCCTTCCCATCTTCTAAAATCAAATTTTCTTCAAGTTCATTTTTCTTTCAAAATTGCTGTTTAACTCCAAGGACATGCACATATTTAAATTCTCTGGGGCCCTCGGTTATTTCACTTAAAGGGCCAGGCTTCCCTGCCTGCCACTTGCTGCTCTTTCTTCAGAAACTACTGCCTGCGGTTGCTGCTGCTGGGGGAATAAATGGAAGAAAATGTTACTGTACATACAGGACAACAGATCTTACAGTGATGAAAGGCAACATGTCAAAAAAAACTTTTAAAATATTTTTTCATTATTTTTTGTTATCCAAAAATTTTTAAAAAATTTTTATCTTAAAATTTTTTGTATTTTATTTCTTATTTTAAAAACTATTATTATTATTTCATTTTCTTATTAATTGTATTTGGCCTTTGTATTGGCTTCATTTTTGAAGATGTTTTGGATCACAGAAGGGTTACAACTGTGGCAGGGGAAGCTCATTGGTGCGGGGTGTCCGTAATGGAGGATACATGGGAGGAAGCTTACCTGGGCATACATATAAGGCATAAAAATGTGTTCAAATGTTCATTGAGCATTGTCACAGTGGGTGGAGATTCACACAATAACAGAAAGATTACTGAATTCCCATCCTGGGGAGCTCTGCCACATTCTCTAATGGAACAGCAAGAATCCCCTGAGTACAGGGGCAAAGGAGGATGGTCCATTGATGGGCCCTTGATATTGATGACTGTGCTTATGAACTTTTACTCTTAAAATTGAAACTTAGCCTAGTATTATAGGATGCTTAAGAGTTACCTCCTGAGAGCCTCCTTGTTGCTCAAATGTGGCCTTTCTCTAAGCCAAACTCAGCATATAAATACATTACCTTCCTCCCAGCATGGGGCATGACTCCTGGGGATGAGCCTCCCTGGCACCGAGGGATTACCAAGCACCAACTAGCAATGCAACTGGTAAAAGACCTTCACCAAAAGGGGAAAGAGGCAAAGACAAATGAGTTTATATGGCTAAGAGACTTCAAAGTATGTATTGTGAAAATTTTGATTTTTACCCACAATTAAAAAAAAAAAAAAGAGCAAAAAAACCAAAAAACAAAGTGAGTTGGGAGTTCATCCGAGAGGTTACGCTTATGCACGTCTCAGCAGGATCTCATCGAATTCCAAAGTAGATACTGCCCCAAATAGCAGGGCTCCTGAGGGCTCTGGAGTCAGGGCAGATAGCTCAGGAGTTAGATGCCTTGCCAGTGGGCCCTACTTTGGAATTTATGCTCCCCAGTGTGACAGAGTTGTACTCAGATGTGGTTTCCCTACACATGGCTCTTCTGTCCTTCTATTTTAACCTATAATTAGTACTAGAGTTGGTCAGTGTATGTCCAAGAGACTTAAATCTTTGGGCTGTCCATGTGCCAGCTGGATCCTGAATCTCAACGGAGTTGCAACACTTACTCTCCAGTTCATTGGTCTTACCCAGGACAGCTAATAAGGAAGTGATGATGGACAACCACCACACCAAGGAACCGAGAGTGTCTACAACTTCAAGTTGGGCCTATGGGATTGAAGCCTGCTCTCAATTAGGGATGGAGTAGACATCACCATCCCAGAATCCTCAGGATTGGGGAACAAACTTGGACTAAGGTAGACTTATTGATATTCTGCTACAGACTCATTGTGATTCTAGCAATGGAAAAAACTATGATGTGGAGGCAGTGGCCACTGGAGGTTCTGAGGGCAGGGAGAGGGAAAAACAGTCATAATACGGGGGCATTTTCAGGACTTGGGAATTGTCTTGAATGACATTGCAATGACAGATACAGGCCATTATATATCTTGTCATAATTTACAAAATTATGTGGGAGAGAGTATAAACTAGAATGTAAACTGTAATCCATGCTTACTGGCAATGTTCCAAAGTGTGTTCATCAATTGCAATGAATGTACCACACTAATGAGGGATGTTGTTAATGTGGGAA
>JAQZBX010063121.1:0-16752 GCA_029593785.1 Cabassous unicinctus
TCCCACACAGTTCTGCATGGTATGTGATGATATAAAATGGCCTATATCTGTCATTGCAGTGTCATTCAGGAGATTCCCAAGTCCCGACAAAGCCCCCATATTACAACTGTTTTTCTCTCTCCCTGCCCCCAGAGCCTCCAGTGGCCACTGGCTCCACATCAATTGTTGTAATTTCTTCCATTGCTAGAATCACAATATGTCTATAGTAGAATGCCAGTAAGTCCACTCTAGTCCATAGTTCTTTCCCCAATCCTGAAGATTCTGGGATGGTGATGTTCACTCCACCTCTAATTGAGAGGGGGCTTATATCCCATGGAAAAGATGGATAGGACTATCTTGCTTGCATTTGCAGAATCTCTCTGTTCCTTGGGATGGTCATTGTCCATCATCATCTCCTTGTTAGTTATCCTGGGTGAGTCCAATGAGCTGTAGGGTAGGTGTTGTAACTCCATTGAGGTTCCGGGCCCAGCTGGCACAAGGACAGCCCAAAGACTCAAGACTATTGGACGAGCACCTACAAACTCCAGCACCAAGTATAGGTTTAAATAGAAGGGACAGATGAGCCATTTGTAGGGAAGACATAATTGAATCCAACTCTGTCACTCTCAGGAGCACAAACTCCAAATTAGGGCCCACTGGCAAGGCACCAAACTCCAGAACTATCTGCCTTGACCATAGGACCTGGGTGTCTCCAGAGCCCTCAGGAACCCCACTATTTGGGGTAGTATCCACTTTAGCAGTCTATGAGATCCTGCTGAGATGTGCATAAGCGTTAGCTCTGGGATGACCTCCCGACTCACTTTGAAGTCTCTTAGCCATATAAACTCATTTTTCTTTACTTTTCCCCCCTTTTATGCAAGGTCTTTTTCCAGTTGCATTGCTATACATTATAGTTTACACTCTCCCACTCGACTCTGTAGATTATGGCCAGATATATAATGGCCTGTATCTGTCGTTGTAATGTCATTCAGGATGATTCCCAAGTCCCAAAAATGCCCCCCTATTACACTTGTTTTTCCCTCTCTCTAACCCCAGAACATCCATGGGTCACTGCCTCCACAATCGTATTTCTTTCATTGCTAGAATCACAATAAGTCTATAGTAGAATACTAGTAAGTTTATTTCAGTCCATAGTTCATTTCCCAATCCTGACGACTCTGGGATGGTGATGCCCACTCCACCATTAATTGAGGGGGGCTTCAATCCCATACATCCGATAGATGGGACTCTCTTGCTTGCAGTTGTAGGCACTCTCGGTTCCTTGGTATGTTGTTTGTCCATCATCTCCTCTCGTTAGTTGTCCTGGGTGAGTCAATTGAACTGGAGAATAGGTGTTGCAACTCCGTTGAGATTCAGGGCTTAGCTGGCACATGCACAGCCCAAAGATTTAAGTCTCTTAGATGAATACCTACCAACTTTAGTACTAATTATACGTTCTAATAGAAGGACAGAAGAGTCATGCATAGGGAAACCACTGTTGAGTCTAACTTTGTCACACTGTGCAACATAAATACCAGATTAGGGCCCACTGGCAAGAGGCCAAATTCCTAAGCTATATAACGTTAAAGATGTTCAAAGGTCCTCTCTGTCAGTTCCACCTGACCGTATCCCATCATTACCTTCTTACCAGGGTTATGTTAATTGACAGGTAAAGCATACTTTATATATATGCCTTCATTCTCATGTAAAGTTCTTCTCTCTGTCTCTCTTTTTTTTAAAGATGAGGCTTTGACCTGCAGCTGGCTGCATGTTCTTTCAGAGAGGCCTCAGCATGAAACAGTATAGCTGACAGGGAAATTTTGTTGTTTATGTGTTGTATAAAATTTTTCTAAGAATAAAATATGCAACATTCCCGTAACAACCCTCCCCCCGCCCCCCATTTTTTACCCTTAACATTGGTGTGGTACTTTTGTTACAACTGATGCAAGAATGTTAAAATATTATTGTTAACTATAGTCCATATCTTGCTATAGGTACATTTTCCCCATATACCCCCCACCATCAGCACCCTGTGCAAGTGATGTACCTTTGTTTAATATCATTTTTAACAGCCGCATAGAATTCCATTGCCTGGAAGAGCTATAATTATATTCCCTGTTAATAAGCCTTTTTGTTGCTTCCAATTTTTTGATAGTGTATATAAATCAGTGGTGAACTTCCTTTTCCAGAAACTTCCTTTTTTCATATGTCTGATTATTTTCTTATGGTAAAATATGGGGTCAAATGGTATGCCAATTTTGATTCACAAGTTGCCCTACATAAAGATCACACCAAATTTCCACATACTAAAAATGTCTGAGTGCTCAATTCCCCCACCCCACTTTAGAATTAGAGTTATTAGATTATCAGGCAAAACACAGCTGAGGCATTAATCAAAGCATCCCTGGGCTCTCAAAATGTTACTGAAAGAATGTATTTCTTAAAATCCCCCTCAAGAAGAGGTTCTTATATATTTGGAAGGAATAAGCTTCCAAATATAGCAGAGGGGGAATGCCCCTCAAGAGGCTGGCTGAAGGAACAAAGATGGTCATTAAATGACTTGGAGGACGAGTGTAAATAACTACAGAGACGTCATTTTGCTCTATGGGGCATGTGGATTCAGGGCCAGAGCTGAATTGCTGGAGCATAGGAGGAGAAGCTGAAGCCTACCGTAAACTCTCCTACCCCAGTGCACCCAGCCACTTCACTCTATAACTGCTAAACAAATGTTTAATGAACATCGGTTTTAATCATGTAGAGTATTGTGTAGTAAGTGGAAGAGTATCTACGGTAAATTGGTGATCAATAAAAGCAAGCTAAAGAACAATATCCTTTGTATTCCCCACTTTTTAAAGAAAAGGGGGAACGTATATAAGTACTCACATGTTTCTATATGTTTGTATAAACCAAAGGAAAATACAGAAGGGTAACACAACATTTTTAGCAGTGTCTGTTAGGGATATTGGTTTTGGAAGAGGAAGAAACTATTAATAATTTCACTTTAGATGCTTGAATTATATCAGCTTTTTGAATTGTTTCAATGAGTGCATGAAACTTTTATAATTCAAATGTTTAAGTTTTTTAATTTGGTTTGAAGAGACACCAAATTTGTAGCATGCCCAGAGAACCTACATATCTCAGTTCATTTCTGACTAGATATTATTATCTTTAAAAATCTTTGCTGAAGAACTGGCAATGTTAAATACCGGTGATATGAGACTCATAATGGGCATCTCTTTTGCCCTTTGCTGTGATGGGATTATCTCTCATCTTTTGCCATTAAGTTAATGTGGATGTTGGTTTATGATAGAAATTCTTCAACATATTAAGGGGATATACTATTATTCCAATTTTACCAAGAGTTATTAAGAAAAGTGAATGCTAATGATTATCAAATGTTTTTTACAAAATCTATAGAACTGATCATTTGGTTTCCTTCCTTGGACTTACTGATGTGATCAGATACGCTAAAGCTTTGCTAGTATTGAGCTGTCCTTGCATTGCAAGAATAAGCATTATTGGGTCATGATTTATTGTACTTTTAGTTTAGTATTAGAATCTTCTTGATTAGAATCAATTTGATCATATTTACTTGGGAATTTTGCATTAATATTTGTGAAAACATTTGGTTGGTGGTAATGTTATTTTTTGTGATGTTTTTGTCAAATTTTGTCATCAGATGTGCTAGCTTCATAAAACAATTTGAGAAACTTCTTTTTATTTGCTCTAACTATTAGAGTAATCTGGAAATTGCTTATTCTTTATGTGTTTAAAAGAACTCATCCATAAAATGGTCTGAGCTTGGAAACTTTGGGGGGAAATGGTTTTTTGTTTGTTAGTTTGTTACATCTTTTACCATTTCTTTCAGGTCTATTTATATTTTCCACTTCTTTCTTTAGTCAATTTTATTTATTTGTATTTTCCTTGAAAACAATCCATTTCATCCAGATTTCCTAATTTATTTGCATTGTATTGTAGCATCTTAGATAATTTTAAAAACACCCTCTATTTCCATAGTCATTCTGAATTTTCTTAAATAGATTTGTCAGAGATTTGTCTATTTCATTGGACTTTAAAAAAAAATCTTGGATTTAGCCCCCAATTATTGTCAGTTTTAGATTTTCTAGTTCAATGTATGATTTTTCTTTTTTAAGTCCTCTTCCCTGATTTTCATGGGTTTATTTTGTTATTCTCTTCCTAATTCTTATGGTCAATGCTCATTTCATTTATTTTCACTTTTTGCTAGTTTAATGAATAAAGTATATAAGGCAATTATTTTTCCTGAATCCAGATTTAGCTCATCCAATAAAATTGAAGGTGCTGCATTTCATTTCCATTTTCTTTGAAATACTTATATTTGCAGATGAGTTTTTAGGAGAGATGTCATGGTTGCTTTTAAAAATAGCTGTTTTAAAGATTATTTTAAATTAAAAATATGTTCATTATAGAAAACAGAAAGAAGGGAAAATCATCCAAAATCCTAGCACTCTGAGGGATGGATATATCTTTCCAATCCTTTGTGCATATGGTTGCTTTTTTCCTTTCCTTTTTAAAAGCCATATTATCTGTTTTGTCTTAAAAGCCACTTTCTTCCCAAGACAAGACATGCGTGGTTACAAGGACTTCTTGCTACTTTTTGATGGCCGTGACCCTTTTCAGTCCTACAATAACATATATGAACATGGAGGGTTTTTTGGCAGATGCTAGATTTTATGGGTCTCTTCTTTCCTTCCTTACGAGAAGCAAAAAGAGAAATTGTGAAGGAGATTGCATATGTGAAAATATTACACTGCCTCCATTGCCTTTAAAGAGCCATCCCTCCCATCAAGCTTGAAGACAAAGTCAAAGAACTGAAGTCCAAGAAGACTCTGAAGACAAGAAAGAAAAGGGTCCTCCTCTGAGCCTCACTGTTTTCGTCTGTAAAATGGGAACAATAAAAGCCCCTACCTCATAAGCAGTGTTGAATTTCATTAAAAGCATGCAAGTATAGCACTTAACACAGAGCCTGGCATATAATAAACACTCATTAAATGACAGTTATCACTGCCGCTACTCCCACCGCTCTCCGAACAAGCAAGATGAATAAAGAGCTCAGTTCTCAGCTGAGACTCGAGGGGACCGCCATACCCGCTACTCATCCACAGTTTTACAAAAGCAATTAAAGCTCGCCTGTGCTGCGTGTCTCTTTACCATCCTTGAAACCTGAGTTACCCTATTGAGAGAAGAAGCCAGTGCCCTTCCGCCTCTTCCCTGCCCTGTTTATTATGCCAGAGAGGCTGCTCAGACTCATTACTGCTGGGGAATACAGGCCCCCAGGGGCTCAAGTGGAGCCGGATAATTACCAACAGATCCCTAATAGGGATGGACTCAAAGGAAACAAGTCAATCAGGAACGCGGCATTTATGTCTAAACTATTCCAATCCACGCTCAGGAGCAATGGAGACTGCAAATGAGGGCCCCGGCTCCCAAGCTGGAAGCCCTGACCAGCAACTCCAGCGTGAGGACCCCGAGCCTGCGTCCCAACCAGGGACACCCCCCGAAGTACCCAAGAGCTCGCACTTGGGGCCAACAAAGAGCAAGCTGGTTTGCTTTGATGTCAGAATCTTCTCTGACTTAGAGACCTGGCCCAGCTCTCTCTGGGTTTTGTGTGTGTGTGTGTATTTTTTTTTTCCAGAAATTCCAAATTTGAGACCAAACCTCTTTCAAAAGCCTCCTTCACTTGTCTTCTTTCCTTTTGTCTTCTGTTTAGCTGGGCTTCTCCCTCAACCTCCTCCTTATCACAGATAAACAATGATTTTAAAATCAGCAGTGCCCTCCAAAAGCCACCTCCCTCACCTCTGCTCACCAATTCTTTCAGAGCCCGGGTGTTACTTTATTTCTATGGTTTGCTAACAGTACAGGATGCAGACATGCAATTTAATCTTAAAACAGGGTTGATTAGAATTCCTGATGGACTGCCTCCAGAATTAGGAATTTCAGTCCTTAAATTAGGGGTGCAAGAAATAGAGCTTTCTTGATTGTCCTGTAGATGTCCCTTATATCTCAAGCCCCATTTCCATTGGGTGGAGGAAACACAATATTGGTCAATTCAGGGAAGCCCCCCTGACTTGTTCCCTGGGTGGGTTGGGGCACCTACATTATGCAAGAAGAGGGACTCAGTGCCAGGGGTGAATCTGGTCCCCCATCACTGTCCACTTCCCAGGCTGTCCTCCAAGCCACCCTGTGCTTCTCCTGTCCTGTGCAGAGCCTGCTGAGATCTGCTCATTCCCATGGCAAAGTCGCCCTGGGTCCAGTCATTCAGCTATGTCCAAACCCTTCTCCCCAAAGTAGATGTTCAACTGCTTTTCTGCAGTATCATTCCTCCTCTGAAGCAAGAAAAACCACTGACTTGATGGACATGGAAGACAATGAAATGTGGGGAGAATCCTTGGTTAGTATTTATAATGATGGTTTATCCACAAGTGTTAGAAAGGAAAAGGCAGGATGTTATGGGACCATATAAGTGAGGTGGGCCAAACTACCCTAAAAGGATGACTCTTACCACTTGGGAAGCACCAGTAACACAACAACAATTTTGGATGCAGCTTATCCTCCTGGAAGGAGCAAGATAGAATAGACCAGTAGAGGAGAAGTTAGCTGTGGAAATTGCCATGGGGGTGGAGCTTCCTCTGGGCTCAGTCAGTGCCTTTCTTCATCCCCAAACTCCATAGAATCATAAAAGCATAGCTGGGAGAAGGGGTAAATGATCCACTGTGAGAAAGATAGCAAGGTTTGTTCTCTCCACTAAGGCTAATCACTCATGAATACATGAGTGATTATGTGTCAGCCAGGTAACATGATGGCTGCCCCCCACCCTACTTGCCATTTGCTTCTGGAATGGATTGCTTGTCAAGACCCACAAACTATGTGAGAACTTGAGCAAACACAAGAGGCAACCAGTGCTTCCTGGGCTTCTACAAATGTATTAGCCTGAGCCAGAAACTTGAAGGCAGTTCAGGCCTCACAGCCCTACTGTTCTTGGTCACCATACAAAATGCAAAACCGCTCGGACCATCTATCCTCTGCATCTTTCTCATCCCCACATTGTCTTGAGCTTCTTATCTACCAATTCTTCTAACACAAGCTATAAGGAAGCTGGCACCAGCTGACTACATCTTCCTCTAGCCTCATCACTGACTTTTATGGCCTCCTGGTCAACCACCCACTTCCCCACAGCTTGAGTAATGTCAGTGTCCATCAGGATGGCCTTTCCAATAATAAGCCTCCCGGTCTTTGACTCCTCAACTTTGATAGCTCCCTATCTCATCTCATGCCATACATGGAACTTCTCTGCATCTCCTAGAAGTGCTCCGTGTCATAAATGCTAACATCTTATCCTCCCCCACTGCTCCCATACTTCAATGACATTGAGGCCTTTAGGGTCTTGTCCTCTTTTTCCCAGTCTATGAACTTTCTTAGCTTCATATCCTTTCCCTCACTGACCTAGATTCTACAATCCCTCATTTCAAGTAATTGCTTACCACCCACGCTCTCAATCCTCTTGCCCCTCTGCCACCTCCATCTAGACTGCCAAAAACCACTGCAGAAACACCCATGGCCAACCCATCCATTGTCACTACAAATGCATGGTCTCCAGTATCGGCTTCACTCTCCAGGCTGGCCAGGAATCAGTTTAAGAATGAAGTCAAGTATAAATATGATTGGGTTTAATTGTCAAACTCAAGCAAGTCTTTTAGCTTCATTGTGATGTTGTTGCTTGTCTCTTGGAGAAACTGACACAATGATAAGACCCACCATTGCCTCAGGCCCGAGTATAGCCAAGGTTCTTTTTTAATACATTCTCCACATTGTGCTACCGTTGACATTGTTCCATTCAAGGGGCCACTGTGCTTGCCCTAGGAACAGTTTCAGAGGCTCCTGGGATCAATTCTTCACACTCTTGCAGTGCAGACTGGCGGTAGTGTCCCTCACAGACCCCTCATTGAGTGCTGGATCTTTGCACCATGACCTAAGGTAGAGAAGGGTTACCTGTGCATGGAGGGATTCACTTTCAGGGCAGAGTCCAGAAGCTTTCTTATCTCTAGAGTAAGTGTGGGGTTAGTCTCTGACAACTGGTCTCCCCCATATTTGGGAGCTAAGAGCAAACCAAAGTCTTTGCTTATGGACAAGAGTTACCTGGCCCTTGAAAGCAGTGCATGAGTGGGTCAGCAAGAGGCAAGCCTTTCCCATCAGTATAAGTATATATGGCTTTTCTTATTAAATACATGCAATCCATGACATTCTAATTCCTAAAATAATGATACATCTATACTATTAAGTCTACAGTCATCAGGTCATGGACCATTCCAGCACTTGGCCTACATGGCTGCTTTGGGAAACCCCTGAGTCACGGACTCACCTTGGTGTCCTGTGTGGCCTGAGTGATGGGGTTTTCTTGGACTTGCTTGTCTGATTTTAATACTCCTACTGTGACATCATTACTCACCCCTCTCCCCATAGGCAAATTGCAGACACAGGGATAGGAAATTAAGAGCATGGGAGGACCTCATCAGGTATAAACGTGGGAATTAAACATACCATGGGATCCAAAGGCTGTGTTCCTCATTGCCATTGGTATTAAATGAGATAATAAACATAAAGGACTTAAAACAGTACCTTGGATGATCAGTAAATGCCAGTTGCACTTTAAATGGTAAACAGCATAGGTAGTGACTCAAAGCATGGACTTTAGAACTAGATTCTTTTTATTCAAAGCCCAGCTCATTATTTATAAGCTATGTCACCTTGACCAAATTATTTAGTGTCTCTGTAGCTCAATTTCTCTTCCTTGAAATGGGGATAATAGTTTCTACCTCACTGGGTTGTTGTTGGCAGAGCTTAGCATAGTACCTGGCACAGAGGAAGCACTTGATAAGTGTTAGCTACTTTTATTAACTAGATGATAAGTGGCGGGGGGTGCTTTTGGAGCCTGATTTGCTGCCTCCTTTCTTTTTTACTCACCCTTTTAGTCCCACTTGCCATGCAAAACCCCAACCTAGAATCAGTGTAAATGTGGCCATCTCTGCTGGGACTCTCAGTAAGTATTTTCATATTTGTTTGGATTGAATAAAGATGGACACAAATTCTTTGACACCCTTCCCATTGAGAGGTTGGGTCTAATTCTCCTTCCCTTGAATCTGGACTGGCTTTAGGGACTTGCTTGACCAACAAAATGCCTCAAAAGTGATGGTCTTGAACTTCTAAGTTTAGGTCATATGCAGCCTTTCAGCTTCTGCATGAGTCTTGCGGGATGCTTGCTCTTGAAATACTCCCTCTCAGAACTGAGCCACTATGCTGTAAGAAGCTCAAGTCACGTGAAGAGGCCACATTTGGCATTCCAGCCTAGAGCCCCAGTTGAGATCCCAGCTGACAGCAGCATCAACTGCCAGCCATGTGAATAGGCCATTCTGGACATGCAGCCCAATCGAGCCCTCAGATGACTGCAGCCCACCTGGCATGTACCTGCAACTGCACAAGAGGAAAAACCATCCAACTAAACCCAATCAACCCACAGATCCATGAGAGATAATAATAAAAATATGGTTTCAAGCTACTAAGTTTTAGAGTGATTCATTATAGCAGAAATAAATAACTGGAATAATATCTTACTTGAAAAAGTTGTCAGTTCTCCTGGTTATTCTCCCATTTCTGCTTAGATAATTCTTTCTTGCCCTTCTAGACCATCACCCCTCACCTCCTGCCCCTCCCTTTGTAGCTGTGCATCTCATGTTACAGATCATAGAGTGTTTAGCCCACAGAAAAGGAGGAGAGGGGAGTTCTGGTTAGAATGTCTGAGGGGGGATTAAAAGTCAGCAAATCTCCCAGAAAACCAAGAGCAGGAATCATAGTCTGCCTGGTCTTAGTGGGGCTAGGAAGCAGAGGGGTGTGGTAATTTGGATCTATGGACACCAGAAAAACAGGTTCTTAAACTTAGTCCATTTCTGGGTATGTGATCTATTGTAAATAGGACCTTCTGATGAGGTTACTTCAGTTAATGTGTGGCTCAACTGACAGCCTGGGTCATAATCCTATTACTGAAGGTCTTATAGAGAAGACCACAGAGAAAGAGAGAGAGAAAGCCAGAGGGAGCAACCAGAAGCTGAAGACCATCAGAACCCAGAAGAGAAGGGAGGAGCTAGGAGAAGCCACCATATGCATTGGCATATTACAGAAAAAACAAGGACCAAGGATTGCTGGCAGCCAGCCCCAGAATGCCACAGTCTTCTAAGAGAAAGCATTGCCTTGATGGTGTCTTGATTTTGGACTTCTCCTAGCCTCAAAACCATGAGCCAATAAATTCCCATTGTTTAAGCCAACCCACTGCATGGTATTTGCTTTGGCAGCCAAGAAGCTGCAACAGGAGATGTTCCAGGTGTTTCTGTTTGTCCCTCCTGCATCTACCACCCATTCCATAAACACTTGCCCTGTGCCCACTCTGAGTCAGGCTTGCTCTTGACCTGACTTGGCCACTTCTCTCTGCCTGTCTACCTGCTTCTTTCTTGGCTGTCTTCATCTCCTGATGTCTCCCACCACGGACCCCATCATCGACTCCTCAGCTTTTCTCTGCATTATGAATTTGGTTGTTTCACAGCTGCCCCCTGCTGGTGATGCATTCCCACCCTTGCATGGCCCCTACCAGATGTGACCACCTCTCTAAATGCAGTTTTGCCACTTCAGCTTTAACTGAATGTCCCAGGTCAAATTCCTGAAAGCAAGAATGGGACACCAATGTTCATAATAGCATTGTTCACAATATTCAAATGGTGGAAACAACCCAAATGTCCATAAACTGATGAATAGATAAACAAAGTGTGGTATAACCACACAGTGGAATACTATCCAGCCATTGAAAACTAATGAAGTTCTGATACATACCTCAACATGGATGACCCTTGAAAACATTACGCTATGTGAAATAAGCCAGATACAAAGAGACAAATATTATATGATTCCATTTACATGAAATAACTAGAATAAGCAAATTCATAGAGACAGAAAGTAGACTAGTAATTACCAGGGGCTGGGGGAGATGGAGAGATATTGCTTAATGGGTAGAGTTTCTGTTTTGTGTGATGAAAAAATATTAGTAATGGAAGGTGGTGATGGTCACACAACATTGTAAAAGTGATTAACACCACTGAATTATGCACTTAAAAATGGTTAAAATGGCAAATTTTATGTTACATATATGCTACCAAAAGAAAAAAGAGAATAGATGTGCCACCCCTCAGAACCAGCATCGAATTTTGGTCCAATCAGCACTCAGAAGCAGGTGCCAGGTTGGTGTGAAGAAATTCCTAATAGGAGAAGTGGACAGAATGGCAAGTCAAGGACTTGACCCTCCGGGGGATCTGCTCTCTGAAAATGGCTCTATCACTATTTTGCTGTGAGACTTTGAGCAACTTACTTCCCATCTCATGTCTTCTTGTTTCCTCCAGAGAAAAATGAAGGCATTCTATCAACTGGGTGGGGGGAGGAGCATGCCTATAGGTAGGTGTTCCGGACTCTAAGAGCAGAGAAGCATGGAAATTTTGGAAAAGGATACCTGTCTGATTTCTTTTCATCCCAAATCAAACAGTAAGGACTAATATCATTCTCTTATTACAGTTGGGGAAACTGAGGCTTCACAAGATTCAGTGGCATGCTTAAACCCACACAGCTAGTAAGTAACTCAGCTGGGTCCTGGACGTAAATCTGTTTGCCATCAAAGTCTGTGTTCTGTCATTCCCTGTGCCCCTTATCTATGCCACAGTCTGCGTGCCCAGGAGGAAAAGCCATATAAAATAAAAAGGGTTGAGCAATGCTGGAACAGTCTGTAATGTTTCTTTCAGCTCTACATATTATTCTCTTAAATGTGCTCAGCGCTAATATTTTATTCTGTTAAGCATTTCAGGATGTTGGGGGCCTGGTAAGTGATCATGAGCTGGATATAAACCAAAAGCCTAAAGAAGAGACAAATGCTCACAATTATTTTTCCCCCTATCCCCACCACGGGTACAATTTCATGATATCATATACTACAAGAGTGAGGACATAGCTCCACCCCTTTCTATTAATGCCATTCAGTAGAATTTTGTTAAAGAAATAGACATTCATCCTCTGTCATGGCTGAGGAAGTGGGCAGAGGTCTTGATCCCTGTAAGCCCTTGGGCCTGACAAGGTTATGCATGCTGAGCATGTGCAGGGTTCCACCTGCAGGGTCGACCAGCACCCCCAGTAGCCACGCTCTTCCTCTAATAAGCACAGCCCCCAAGGAGGGAGGGCAGAAGCCCTAGTCAGCGTGGAAAGGGTTCTGCCCTCCCTGTGGATCATGGTCCTGAGAACAGGTTTCATGGGGTCTCAAATGTGCATTTGAATTTCTTGCTCTGTGCTGTCACTCCCTGGCTTGAATACAGATGAACCCTGCTGAAACGCAGCGGCCACTGCAGCAGGGGGTTGGTGCAAGCTCCAGTGTCTGATGGGAGACAAGGGAGAATCCTCCCACCCAGGGGTTCTCAGCAGGGCTTCCCACAGACTAGAACACACTTAAAGCATCAGTAACAGGGGTGCACAAAAAATGCAGATGGGAGGGGGGATGCTAAAGGCACTTGGTAGTCATTATTTCCAAAACAAACTTTGTAGACATTCTTACATTTATTTATGGATTAATAAATTTTTAACTGTTAATAATTGTTTTAATTACATATAGGATGAGTAGTGGAAATACATAATAGCCGTGCTTATGTGTTGCACTTACTAGGTACCAGGCACCATTCTGAGACTTTTAAAAATATTAACTCTTTTAAGCTGCACATTAACTTTTTAAATTACATGATCCGTTTTTATCCTCACTTTGCAGGTGAGGAAACTAAGGTACAGAGAGGTTAAGGAAATTTTACCAGGTTAAGCAATTAAATAGTGAAGCTGGGATTTTAACCATCGTTCTATCAGTTTTACATCATTGCTATGTAAAAAAGAAACATCCCCAAATTTAATGCTTAACATAATACACATTTACTTTGTCTCATGATTCTGTTGGTTGAAGGGGTAGTTCTTCTGGTCTGGGCCAACTCAGGTGATCTCTGTGGTCAGCTGGTGGCTTGGTCAGAGCTGGATGGTCTAGGCTGGCCTCCTTCACAGAGCTGGTGGCTCCAGATCAGCTGGGCAGTGGGATGGCTTGGCTGAGTGTGTCTCATCATCCTGCAGGCTGCCCCAGATTTACTAACTTGGAGGTGACCACAGGGATCCCAAGACCAACAAGAGAGGGAAGACCCCAATGGGCAAGTACCTTAGAGCCTCTGTTTGCATCATGATCGCTAATGTTGTATTGGCCAAAGCAAGCTGCAAGGCCAGATTAGAGTCAGACATGGAAGAGACTATCCAAGGGCATGGACATAAGGAGGGGGATAATTAGGGGCCATTTTTACAATCTCCACAATAGTCAACACTCCCACCATTGCATAGAGACAGAATCTAAGTGTCCAGGGATGGAAAAGCTAATGGACTGTGAGTCAGGGAATTTGAGTTTAGCTACCTGAAACTAGCTATGTGACCTTGGACAGACCACCTCATCTCTCTGGATCTCAGTGATTTTATTTTATTCAATTCAATAACCCCATTCATTAAACAAATATCTATCTAGTTACCACTGTGTGTTAGGCATTTGGTTGGAAACAAAGGTACAGTTGTGAAAATAGACATAGTCTGTCCTCATGAAGCTTTTAGCACAATGGGGTAAAAAATCACAGTAATGAGCATATAATTACAGACTGAGATAAGTTCTCTGAAGGATAAGAACCCAATTCTATGAGAATTTATTACAAAGGAATCTGATGTAGACCAGGAAATGGGGGGATAAAGAAAGACCTCCTCTGAAGGACAGTTGAGAGGAAGTTAATTGACAGGACCAGGGGAGATGACATAATACCCAGAGTTGCTGGAAGACAATGCTCCATAGGTCTCTTGCAATTTCTGCACATCTTAAAAAGCAGAGCTACTGACAGCCTTTGTTCTGGATTTGTATAGCAAACAGCCTTGGAAAATAGAGATAATGTCTCACCCGGAACAATGGATAGGTACGCTCACTGTGTAGTATAAAAAATGCAGGTTCCCTAAACTCAGAGTTCCTTTCCTATAATGCAGGTGTCATCTGGTCCTCTTCACATTACCCTGTGGAAATTTGGGTTCAGAAAACTGATACAAAAATGATGATATTCTGGCCACTGCTATTTCTGTGAGTAATAAACTGTCCTCTGTCTCTGATCTAGGAGTCTCATGTCTTCTGCCAGCATCCAGGAAGCTGTGGTAACTAACAGGTTAGCTTGCAAGTAAAGTAAAACTAGACCTTTCACAGTTCCTGATACTTTCTGGGTCCCAAACAAAGTGATATATAAGCTGAAGCCTGAAGGATAAGTAAAGCAAGAGGAGAAAGGGAGGGAGCAGTGTTCTAGGCAAGGAACAGTATGTGCAAAGGCTTGGAGATGGTGGAGAGTAAGGAAACTGAGAATAAAATTAGTTCAAGATAGTGGGAATAGAGAACTTGATGAGGAAATGGAGAGAGATGAAGACAGAGGGTTGGAAGTGCTGGTCCTTGAAGATAATGGTCAGCCAAGTTAAGATGGTTGGCGTTATCCTGAAGGCAAGTTATAGGCCATTAAAGGATATTTTGGGCAGATGACTGCTCAAAATCCATGAAGGGAGATTTTGAATGCCCCTCTCAGCTTAGCCTCTAGAACTTTTTCTACCTCAACACCCTCCCCCTCATAAAATAACCTTGGTTGCAGCACAGGTTGGCATAGCAACCAATGATGTGCCTTTTTTCACCAGTTTTATTTTTGCCATTTCTAGACTCTAGTCTTTTGTGTGTTTGGACAATGACAAGGTGCTGCAGAGGGTTGACCTCCCTCTGACTGAGGAGTGTCCAACAACAGGAGGTAATTTATTTTGAGAACAGAGACCCCTAATCAGTCCTTTCTGACCTGACAGGTGACTGCCACGTTTAAGACAGATACGCCAGGCAAAGCAGCCTCTTATAACCCATGAAACACATGGTGAGAGACGTTACACCCAGGGCTCTGGAAAGAGCTAATTCCTCTTATTTGAGTGAATACAGGGTAGAGTCAGACTGCCTGAGTCCAAATCTTGGCTTCTCAACCTACTAGCTGTATGACTTCAGGCAACTTAATTAACCTCTCTGTGCCTCAATTTCTCAATCTGTCAAGTGGGGATCTAGCTCAGAAGGTTGTGATGAAGATTAAATGAGGACTAAATACAGGAAATGCTTAGAACAGTGGGTGACACATAGAATGTGTTCAATAAACATTATCATTATTATTACTTATTTGAAATGTAACTTCTCATAACTTCTATCATTCAAAACCTTCAAACATTTATATCATTCCTGGCAGATCAGGCTTTATACAGAAAATTAAATACTTGTAGTCACTGCATCATCTTAAAATATACTCCCTCCCGGAGTCCTTGATAGTCAAAGCCTGCCAAAAACCTCACTTCAACACAATTTGTTGATGACTCTCATAGTACTTACAAAGTTTCCTTCCTGATGGACCTGGAGAGATTTTCTATGATTCCTCTTGGGATTTAGGATCTTTAAACTAGGGGAGGGTCTCGTGGAAGTGAGAAATAATGAATCATTGCTGTTTTAAGCCACTGTGACTTGAGATGGTTTATTACTCATATATCACTGATATACAACATATGCAAATTCCTTGCCACACCCCCAGATGTTCTGATTCCATATGTCTGGGGTGGGGTCCAGGTAGCCACTGTTAACACGTGCCCCCAGGTGATTCTAATTCACATGGTCTCCACCAGTGTCCCCCAAACTTTCCTGATGATAAGAATCACCTGGAGATTCCTGGCCCTCACCCCAGACCTCCTGAATCAAAAAGTCCAGGAAAGAGCCTTTGGAATTTGTACAGGAGCAGGCGATTCATATCATGGAGGAATGATTCATACCATTTGGGAAACACCATCCCAGACCCTTGCTCCTCAAAGTGTATTCCCTGGAAGCGCAACATCAGCATCTCCTGGGAGCTTATTTGGAATGCAGAATCTCAGGCTCTGCCCTAGACCTTGTGATTCAGAAATCCCAGGAGAGAGCCCTTGGGACTTACATATTTAATAAAAACAGATCTTGTTTGAAATGCAGAAATCTCAGGTTCTACCCAGCCCTACATTCATAACCTGCTGTTTTAACCAGATCCCCGAGGTGAATTGCAAGTCCATTAAAGGGGAAAAAGCATTGACCAGGATCATTGATCTGGGTCAGTGGGTCACAACCCTGGGTGCACATTACAATTATCTGGGGGCTGTTTAAAATACAAATGCCTGTCTTTCATACTACAGTAAGATTTAATTGGTCCTGGGTGGGGCTTGGGTATCAGTGGTCTTACAAGCTCCGCAGGTGATTCTCGTGCATAGCCAATGCTAAGAACCACTCATCTAGAACAGTGATTCTCAAACTTCGGTGTATGCTAGAATTACCTGGAGTTCTAATAAAGTGCACAGAAGTCCAAGCTTGACAAAGGAGGCTGGGCCTGGGCCTTGGCATTCTTACCAAGTTCCCCTGGTGATTTGGAAATGGACCAAAGTTTGAGAACCACTGGGCTATGGAGAGGGCTCTGAGGGGGAAGAGTCCCATGGAAGCTCCCTGTACAGTTTTCCTTCTTCTGAATTTCTCCTCCCTCCTCAATCCTACTTTGCCAGCACCATCACTCTTTTTTTTTTTTTTTA
>JAQZBX010063122.1:0-16754 GCA_029593785.1 Cabassous unicinctus
TTAGCATATTATTGTGAGTGCACAATGTGGTTAAAAAGGGAAATTTTAGGTCATATATGTTACTACAAAAAAATTTTAAAGATAAAACATAAGACTCTGTAACAGTGAATCCTATTGTAGACAATGAACTATAGTTAATAGTACAAATATAAAAATGTTCTTTCATGGATTATAATAAATGTATGACACTAATACAAGGTGTTAATAATAGAGTGATATATGGAATGAAAACCTAATCTAAACTATGGATAATAGTTAATTGTACTGTTTTTGTTTTGTTTTGGTTTGGTTTGGTTTGGTTTTTGAGGTACCAAGGCCAGGGATTGAACCTAGAACCTAATATGTAGGTAGATGGCACTCAACCACTATGCAACATCAGCTCCCCTGAGTTGGTTTTTTAATTTGTTTGCTTGTTGTTTGTCTTTTTTTGTTTTTTTTAGGAGGCACTCGGGACTGAACCCAGACTTCCCGTGTGGGAAGTAGGTGCTCAACTGCTCCAGCCACATCTGCTCCCCAACAGTATTATTTTAATAATTTACATCAATTCTAACAAAGGTAAATACTGTTTAAAAAATTAGTACAATTACAAAAAAGAGCTATCATCAAATGTAACAAATGTTTCACATCAATGCAAGGTGTTGGGGGGGGTGGTATATGGGAATCTTGTGTTTTATGCATGATTGGTCTGTAAACCTACAACTTTTCTAAGAAAATATGTAAAAAATGCCAGTGATGGGAGAAAAGAAAGGGATCAAAGAGAGAGAAAGATATTTGGGAAGAGACTGTAAGAAAGACGTTAGATAGCCAAAGAAGGAAAAAAGTGAATTATTTTTTGTGGTCGTTGGAGACTGCATGTAGCCCAGAAAACCATGTTCTTAAAGCTGGTCCATTCCTGTGGGTGTGAACCTATTGTGAGTGGGACTTTTTGATTAGGTTACTTCAGTTAAGGCATGGCCCAGGGTGGATCTTAATCCTCTTACTGAAATCCTTTATAAACAGGATTAATACAGAGAGAGAAGACAGAGAAAGCTACAGAAGCAGAGAGAACTACAAGGAAGCCACAAATTGAAAGCAACAAAACCCAGAAGAGAAGGGAGAGACCAGCAGACACCACCATGTGCCTTGCCAGGTGACAGAGGAGTCCAAGATCACCGACAGCCAGTCTTCAGGGAGAGACCATCACCTGATGATGCCTTGATTTGAACATTTTCTCAGTCTCAGAACTGTAAGCTTGTAAGCTAATAAGTCCCCATTGTAAAGGCCAACCCATTTCTGGTATATTGCATTTTGTCAGCCTAGCAGACTAAAGCATTTTTTAAAATCATGTTTAAATAATTATAATGATACACAATATGTCCTTTTGGTCTGTAGCATGGAGAGAGGGAGGTGAATGTATTCTGTATTCCCATTTGTCTCTCCCCACCTCCTTGGTATTTGTTTGTAACAACTGTCATTCAACAGAGCCCCACAGGTACCCAGGCTAACAAGTTATTAAATATAACTGTTTTAGCTCATAAAACACATGAACTAAAAGTCCTGAGCTTCTCTGAATCCTGATCTCTCTATCCCTCTATGTTTAGAGGGGGAAATTAGTAAAGAAGAGTCACATTCAAGTCACCATCACTTAACACCTTACAAGTTTGAGAGACCAGACAAGAAGCACCTTGCACACCCATGATGAAGGGGATGGAGGAGATCAGGTGGCAGCAGCTATTCTTATTCACAGGTTGTTTGGAAATCAAGAGATAGCACATTTAGCTATACCAATAAATTCTAAACATATGAGGACTCAAACAGAAGAAAAGTTTTTTCTCACTTACTTAAATTTCAAATAGATATTCCTAATCTGCCAGTAGCTCTCCTCCAGTCAGTGATTCAGGAACTTGGACTCTTTGCCTCCTGTGTCTCCAAGGTCACCGCATGTGTCTGCCTCAATCCTGCAGGGGAAAGCACATGAACGATCACCCAGAGAAGGTTTTTCATGCTCAGATCTGAAGAAAAACCCATCACTGCTTCCACTCACATTCTATTGGCTAGAATTCAGTCACATGGACACATCTAACTGCAAGGGAGACTGGAAAATGTAGTCTGGCTTTGTGCCTAGGAAGAAAAGAAAGTAGATTTTCTAGGCTGTTGATGACACACCTTTTAAGAAAATGTGAAAGCCACACACCTCTTGGGGAAATGCTAATTAAAAAATCTTACTTTAAATTTTTTCTGTCTCTTTAAGAAGGATTGTGCTTTTTAAAATATATATACAAAATATAAATGTATTTATATTTATAAATATGTATTTTATTTCTCCCACAAAGTCCAAACTGTAGAGGTCAATAAAAAATTCATCTTTTATCTCACCTAGATTAGAAGTCAAACTCTTCACTAGGTGGCCAAGCCTATTAAAGACTATTTGTTCAGGCAGGATCTACATGCTAATTCTCTAGCATGTCAGTGTGCACATTTATCAACTTTGTTATAGACTTGAGTATAAGGGACTGGCTCTTAAAATACACCATCTTGTTCATTTTCATAGAACTTAACTACTATATATTAGCAGGCACCCTATCAGAGACATATATTTATAGTTTACCCTAAAGCTGCAGCAAGACCTGTTTGGACAGAATTCCAGGTGTTTGGAAATGCAAAGTGAATTGCTGTTTTAATTAATGCCTAAAATTAAATTGCATTATTAGAATATACACAAGACAAGATCATCTATTAAATAATAAAAATTTGTTCATCTTTCCATTATATGTGGAATTTAAACAAGTCCCATCAATGAATTTTAATATTCTACTCGTTTTACCACTCAAGCAGATGTCATCTGTGCACCAATTATGTATGTTCTACTTTTTAGAAAAATAGGAGGGATCTTTGATCCTCTATTAATAAGCCTTCTTCATGAAATAACTTTGGAAATAATATATTACCCTGTCACCCCAATTTTATAGCCCATTGTCCTTAAATTTTTTGGCTGAGGGGATCTTACAGAATCAGAAAACACCCTCTGAGTGAGTCTGGGCTTATCAAAAAAGCTAAGTAGACTAGTCAAGTTATTACTGAAAGAAGTCTCTCCTAGCTGGAAAACATTTCACATTTAAAGATTAAAAGATGCCTCACCAACCCAAATGACATTTCAGATGATTGTGTTAAAGACTTCTCAACAATTTCTTTAAAATCGTACTTCATCTCTACAGGGAAAGAAATGAGCTTGTATACTGTTTCTTAATTGGCACACTCATTAGGTGTCTCCTTCTTGAGAAGCATTCTGCTGGCTACTGTGAAACAGAGATCAATAAGACGTGGCCCCTGCCTTAAAAAGTGAGAAACAGGATCAGGATGGTAATACCTCAAGTAGGATATTGGAAGAGAAGTGTACACTGAGATGCTTGCTCATACTGTGAGGAAAGATGGGCAAGGGTATGGGCAAAAAATGAATAGAGATGTATTTGTATATACTGTGCTGGACTTTAAAAATTAGCTTCAATAAGATGTTCTTAAAAGCAGGAGTGTGATACAAAATATTTAACTGTTACAGTTCGAGTACCAACCCAAACTTACTCTAAACAACCGATCTGGCCTTACCAGTGAATGCCAGCAGGGGGCACCTTGCGTAAAAGGTAAATTGCACACACTGTGTTGCAAGAGAAGGTTGTCTAAGAACAAAGGCAAAGGACTATGGTAAAGTAAATACGCTGGGACTGGAAGTTGCATAGGCAGATAATTGGAAAAGAAAACACTGAACGACCGAAGATGATTTTTGTCTCTGCTGTGCAAGGAGACCAGCATGCTGCCACATGAGAAGATGGGAGCCAGAGAGAATAGTCACTCACAAGGATTGAGACTCATACCCTGTTTTCTCTAGGCTATCCAGAGGCCCCTCATCTTCTTATGATGGTGGAGCCATTTTCAGAGCACTGGAGTTTGAACTGAAGCTGAACTATTGGAATGTTGAAGAAAATTATTGTGATGGTTTATTTTTAAAGAAACAAAATTGGAATGAGGAAAAAGTGCTGAATTATACCTATGCATGTTGAAATATTGTCATGTGGAATGCAAGCTGTCCTATTTGCAGGGTCGTTCAAATGAGCTGTGTCAATCAAACAGTATGATTAGGGAATTCCCCTTACATCCTGTAGCAGTTTGTCATTGTTTATAAATTCCAAAAATAGATATTGGATCATGTTTGTAAACTGGTCTGTTCCTCTGGGCATGTTCCCATTAGATTGTATTAAATTCAGAGGTTTCACTTTCAATTTATTGGGCCACATCAGTAGGATCTGAGTCCCCACCCACTGCGGCAGGGACTTACAGAGAAAACTACACGGCAGAGGAGAAAGTTGGAGTTTTTTCACTGGAGCGCCGGGAAGTAAACACACAGGAGAATACCACAGAGGAATAGAAACAGCTTCTTAGACACAGCAGAGGCCCTGGGAAGAGAGAGAGCCTGATAGTCTTCAGCTGACCTTGTGGAGAGACCAGAGCAGCTGAGCCAGAAAGAGAAACGAGCCCCAGGAGAGAAACAAGACTTATCCCAGCCTATAGCTGATATTGGAAGAAGCTGGGACCACAGAGCCTTAAGAAGAGGAAGGGTGAACCCTTGCAGATGTCAGCAGCCATCTTGCTCCAACACATGGCAACAGACTTTGGTGAGGGAAGTAACTTACACTTTATGGTCTGGTAACTGTAAGCTTATACACCAAATAAATACCCTTTATAAAAGCCAACAGATTTCTGGTATTTTGCATCAGCACTCCTTTGGCTGACTAATTCAATCCCATACACACACCCCTCTGCTGTGCACACATGCACACACACATCAACCTTTTCTCAAATATTATAACTGCCTAACTTTACTCTCTATTCCTGTCTCCATTTGCTTTATAGTGCATAACATTATCTGAAATTATGCTATTTGTTTACGTTTGTCTCTTCCAATAGAATACAAGCTTCATGGGAGCAGGGCTTCATTTTATTATTGTTTTTGTTGTTCATTGTTGAATCCCCAGTGCCTAGAAAAGTGTCAGGCACATAGTAGGTTCTCAATAAATCTGTGAATAGATAGTAAATAATGAATAAATAATAACAGCAACTGTTATCTAGTAACAATTATCTAGTATCTAGTGACTTGATCTCTTTCAGTCTTAGTCACTTTATATGCATTACTAGATTTAAGATTCTTACAAGTTTTTGTAATAGTAGCTGTTTTAGTTTCCTAGTTGCCAAAACAAATGCCATGCAATGGTTTAGCTTAAACATTGGGAATTCATGAGCATATGGTTTCAAGGCTAGGAGAAGTCCAAAATCAGGTATCATCAAAGCTATGTTTTCTCCCAGAAGACTGTGCATTCTGGGTCTGCCTGCCAGCAACCTTTAGTCCTTTGCTTTTTTGTCATATGGCAATGCACACAACAGCCTTTCCTGGCTTGTCCTTTCTCTTCAGGATTCTGTTGACTTTCAACTTCTGGCTGCTTTCTCTGTTTTTTGTTTGTTTGTTTGTTTCTATCTCTGTGGTCTTTTAATTATTGGATTAAGACCCAACCTGATTCAGTTGGGCTATACCTTAACTGCAGTAACCTTTTCAAAAGGCCCAACCTACAAGGGTTCACATGCACAGGAATTGATTAAGTATAAGAACATGTTTTTCTGGGGCACATAGTATTTCCATGGTGTGTTAGTCAGCAAAAGGGGTGCTGATGCAAAATACTAGAAATTGGTTGGTTTTTATAAAGGGTATTTATTTGGGGTAGAAGCTTACAGTTACCAGGCCATAAAGCGTAAGTTACTGCCCTCACCAAAGTCTATTGCCACGTGTTGGAGCAAGATGGCTGCCAACATCTGCCAGGGTTCAGGCTTCCTGGGTTCCTCTTTTCCCGGGGCTCATTCCTCTCTGGGCTCAGCTCCTCTGCTTTCTCCTCAAGGTCAGCTGTAGACTATGAGGCTCTCTAAGCTTTGCCTGTCTCTACAAGGCCAGCTGTAGGCTATCAGGCGACCAGCTTTGCCTCTTTCCCCGGGGCTTGCTTTTCTCCAGGCTCAGCTGCTCTGCTCCTCTGTGTATTTACTACCCGGGCTCCAGCTCAAAACTCCAGCTAACTCTTCTGCCACGTTGTTTTCTCTGTGAGGTCCCACCCACCAAGAGGGCAGGGACTCAACGTCCTACTGACGTGGCCCAATCAAAGCCCTAATCATAAATTAATCAATTAAATTGATACCTCTGACAAACCAGTTTACAAACATAATCCAATAACTATTTTTGGAATTCATAAACAATGCCAAACTGCTACACATGGGGTGGCTCTTATTTGGTCCTAAATTCAAATCACCTTGATGCAAATTTCTGTGGTGTTTTTGCTCCTCGTGCCCCATTTCCATCTGGTTGACATCCACTGTCCCCTAAGCCACATGAATGTACCTCCCTGTATCAGTCTGCCAAAGGGCTGCTAATGCAAAGTACCAGAAATCTGTTGGCTTATATAAAGCGTATTTATTTGGGGTAAAAGCTAACCCCTAAAGAGTCCAACTCAAGGTTGCTTTCTCACCAAAATCAGTTGCCACATGTCGAAGCAAGATAGTTGCAGATCTCTGGCTGGTCGCTGCCTCTAGGCTTCCTCTTCCTCTTGAGACTCTGTGATTAAGTGAAGTACTCTCTTTCCTGGCATTGGGCTTGTTTCTTTCCGGGCCTCCAGTATCAGTATTGGCTCTTTTCCCAATCTCAGTTGTAAGCTATCAGGCAAAATGGTTCCTCTCTCCCCTGGACTTCAGTTGTTTGAGCCTTCTCCTTTCTATCACATGGCAGGATAAAAAAAAGTGACAGAGGTCTGTCTTCCATGTCTTCTTGTGTGGGTGTCAGTTTATATCAGACCTAGCAAGGGGACAAGGACTCAACCTGAGTTGCACTTTACTGACATAGTTGAATCAAAGCCCTAAACAATCTTATCAAGTAATTTAATCAAAGACATCTCAGGTGAATTTAATGCAATCAAAGGGTATCACACCCAGAAGAACAGATTAGTTTGCAAATATAATCTTTCTCTTTTGGGGATTCATAAAATAATCTGAAACTGCCATACTCCCCACTGCCACAGCAGAAGATGTTCACTACGAAAACATCTATAGTCCTCAAGGTCCTAGAGCAGTACTGGGATCTATGCAGAAGTGAATAAAAATGCCCCTTCTCTCCTAAAAGGTGTCATGCTGAACCTTGAATAGCACTTTTCACCCACTTCTGGTTCTGATCTCCCTCTACACAGGAAGCCAAGATCAAACCAAGGGACTGGGAAGGTGACAAAGCATCACACTTTGTCAATCTCCACTCATCCAATTCATCTTTCCCTCTACCTGCTTAATAATCAGCCTTGAAAATTTCTTTTTTCTACATTTAGCAAAACCAGCCCTCATTTACGTGTCACCAACTCACCAGTTCCACAAACACAATATTGTGAATTTCACTTTGAATTCTTCCCAGATACCTTAATATACTATAATAACACTATCGGGTAAGCATTATTATTCCCATTTTATGGATGAAGAAATTGATAGTTACTCAGATAGAGTAACTCACCTAAAACCATAAAAACTAGGAAGCAGTGACAGATGAAAGTGGAATTAAACCCCAGAATGTTTCTTTAACCTCAAGTCTGAGCTCTGAACAGCTAAACCATATCTGGGTAAAATAAGCATATTGAGCAGCACTACAGTTTTCCTGAAAGAATGTGTCCTGAAACACATTAATAGAGAGCAAGGAGCAAACTTTCTCTTTGAGGGCTGGAAGACAGTAGTTAAGGAACTAGGTGAGCAAGGTTGATAATGAACATGAGCTAAACTATAATCATTTCAATTGAGTCAGTGCGGGAATTTGATTTCAGCATTGTTCCCATGCTCTCATTAGTTTCCTAGGCAGTTTAGGTAGTTAGAGCCAGAGGGCAGACCTTTACCCACATTGCCTTACATGGGCTCTGCCACTTAAACCCCCAACCAGTCCTCTCCCAATTTCAAACATCTGGTCTCATTTTCAGACTAACTGAAAGTTGTTACACCTCATTATGCTTAAGATCTCAGAATAAAATGTTAATGATTCCCTAAATTGTTGTTAATTCAATTCTATAAACTGTGTAATCAGGTCCTTTGAAAGTGTAAAACTGACTAGTGATTAGTGAATAAAAGGAGCTAAAGCAAAATTTGTGAAGATGTTAATCTAATCACAAAAAATAGTTGGACTTCACATCCAAGAGCAGCAATCTCTCTAAACCATATGAAAGTGGAGAGGGCTTTGAGTGATTTATTACATATATTTCTATAATGTACACCTTTATCTACTTTAGAGTCTTGGCACAGTACTTGCAGTGGTTAAAAATCTTTATAATTAGTTTAGAAACAATCTTTAATCACCTCATCCATCTTCCTGCCAATATAAGATGGTCTCTGTTAGAGTTATTTTGTTTTACAATTTTAAACTTCTCAAATCTTAGACAAACAGTTTCCTTAGAAATTAAATTGGAGGGAGAAGAAAAAAGCGTATAATAAAATAATTAAGCTTAACTCTAACACCATTCTTCACTGGTCTCCCAAAATACCTTGCAAACACTATATCTCAGGCAAATTTAGAAAGCTACTTGTACAAGTGCATATTAAAAGAGTGTCAAGGAAAAATGCAAATTTGCATGCCTGAGGCAAAGAATGTGCCAGAATGCATGGAGGCTACAGAGAAATGTTAAAGCATTAACAAATGCTAGATTGGGCACATTAGCATATAGCTTTTCCTATAGGGCAGAGAGGAAGAGGTGAATTAAGAGTGGGACTTTTCCTAGTCACCCTTCAGTAGCTGAATCTCCATTTCCTTTCCTCTTTCTCTCTTCTTGTCTTGTCTTTACTGCCCTTTGGTTCACCTCCATCCACTTCCCCTTTTTCTCCCTCCCTTTCATTCCCCTTCCTTCCATCTACAAAGCAAGGCAGCTAGCTAGGGGGGTAGCAAAGGGACTTAAGTACCCTTTCCTTCCTCCAACCCTGAGCAGAGCCCAGGAGGGCCAAACTATTCAGTGTTAGGCTGAGCCTAAAAAATGAAGGTACAGATTGAAAAAAGAATAAATGTATGCACAATATTTGTATTTTATTTCATAGCCCTCTTCATTGAGTTTTCTTGTTTGTTTATTTCTAAAGACGACCGATGAGAATTTGGTCTAAGTTTTCCTCATCAGTCTAAAATAAAATTATAAAAAAAAAATCCCTCTAACATATTTGAAGATAGGATTTCAATAAAATCTGACTCTGCTATATCAAGTCGTTCCTTGGAATTCTGGGTTAGCAATGAAGATCCATGACTCCATTAGCAACTTATTAGTAGCTTCAAAATGTGGTCTTGAGAACAATGAGAGGAACCACTAACTGGATATTTACCAGCTTCAGACACTGGGTGTTGTATTTGTATTTTCTTATTTAATCCATACAGCAACCTTGTCAGATAGGCTCTTTTCTATTCTCAGTTTATAGGTGAAGAAACTGGAACCTGGAAAGATTAAGTGATTTATCTAAATTCAGAGAAACAGTACCAGAGCTGGGATTCAAATTCTCGTCTGTGTGACCACATGGCTACTGTGCTAAGCAGCTAAGCCATATACTTACTACTCATCCTTTCTCTTCTCCACCATCCTTCAGTGACTTTCCAATCATTCTTTTCTGCTCTAACATGCCAGAGTTACCAGGTACCAGGTTTGCATGGCTCTCACTCTCCTACATCCTCTTTCTTCACAAAGTTTCAACCATCTTGGATCTTTTTATTCTTGGATCACTTACTCTGTGAGGAATGGAAGTGCTATCATTTGCATGCCGAGCCACGCAGCAAGATGATGATGTAACAGGAGAGTGACACAAGGGAGAGCCAAGACAAGACATACCAAAAAACCAGGAACTAAGGTGGTGCAGGTGGCAGGTAGGATGGAGAAGGGGAAGAAAGGAATGGGTAGATGCCCCTAAAGGAGAAGTTCTGTGTGACCTGAGTCAGTGATAGCCCTGGATTGTCATGGGACAAAGAAACATTAATACTGGAAGGTTAAGAATTCTTGCCTTTGAGAACCATCCCCAGATTGGTGTCTCAGGTCCCAAAGCAGGCAGTGATGGTGTTAGTCAGGGGTCTCTAGAGAAACAGAACTGACAAGAGACATCAGTAATATTATGAGATTTTATAAAATTGTCTCAGGTGAACGAGTCCAAATTCTGTAGAGCAGGCTACAAGCCAGAAACACCAATGAAAGTCCTTGATGAGTTCCCAAGGAGAAACTGGCTGTCTGAAGTAGAGATGAAAATTTTCTCTCTGAATGCTGAAATCACTTCTTTTAGGGCCTTCAACTGATTGGATGAGACAGTTGATTAGAGATGTAATCAGCCATAGATGCAATCAACTCACTGATGATTTAAGTTCAAAAAATGCCCTTGCAGTACAATAAGCCCAGTGCTTGCCTGACCAAACTGGGCACCATTACCTGGCCAGTTGACACATTAGCTTAACGATCACAGATGGCATCAGACTGCAGGATCGCCAATGAATCTTTGCAAATACTACAGTGGGCTGGCCTCCCCCTGGTAATAGGGACCATCTCTGAAACTTTGGATTGAGAAGTCACAAGGTTCATGGAGCTATCTAGGGAACAAAGACCTCCCTGAGAGAAAAAAGACATTTCGCAATAGGTGTCCTGGACAGCCAGAGTCGTTTCATTTGACTATCATAAAGAATATGATTTCATTTTGTAATCTAAACTGGAGAAGCTCTCACACACCTATCTAGGATCACCCCCAGAGTCTCCAGGCTGGAATCCCAGACCCTCATCTGCAAGTTCACCTTCATTTATAGCAGACATTACTTTGTTGATAGAACAGGAGCTAATTCAGAAGTACCTTTATGATACGTTTACTGTTTATTTTTCCTTTTCCCAACTGCTACCAAGGCATTCACAGGCAGAATGTCTCCCCTTTACTGATCATGATGTCTTCCTTTATACTTTCCTGGAACCTAAGAGAGATACTGAGTCAGTTCTTTCCTTCTCCACTGAAAGAATGGAATATTCAACTCAGTCAATGCCTCTGAGAACTCTCTGGGCTTTGCCAGAGCTCACACTGCCCCCAGCGGTTTACGACAGTACAGCAGCCTTGGAGCTGCCGCCGCTGACCCGTCTCTTTCCAGCGTTCTCTAATTCCTTAAGCTATATATTGTATACAGAATGTCTCCTAGAACATAAGGTTGAACAAATGCCCCACATTTACACACTTTATTTAAACTCTCTAAGATAAAGAATGTATTGACTGGATAATAAGTCACATGATATGCTGAGAGCTAAGTACGCATAGAAGTAGCGTCTAAGCACTGAGGGACCTGAAAACAGGTGCCTCTTTATGGGAAATAATCGAGTCCTACCTTCTAAATGAAATTTTGGCACTTAACATTTGTACTTCTTTGCACAAATTGTCCTCACTTTTTTCTTCTATAATCTGGGAATAATAATAGGAAAAATATTAAACAATGCAACTTTTAATAGGATTGTTATGAAAATGGAGTGAAATGATGCATATAAGCTACTTTTCAGAATGCCCGGTTCATGGTGAGAACTCAGTTACTGAGCCGGATGAAGAGAAACTTTGTGCAGGAAAAGGGAAGGGAGGGTCTGAGAAGGGTGGTTCTTTGCCCCTTTGCAATCCTGGCTTGTCGATGGGAAAGCTGCAAATAGATGAGGATAATACGGTAAAATCAGAGCAAAGAAGCCTGGCCCCACATTTGTCTCCTCACACTCCCCTTAAAAGATTAGAGTGTCTGAAACCACTGTAGTGACCCAGTCAGAGTTGTCTTTATTTTAAAGTTAACAAAAGAGAAAAGATCCCTTTCTGAATTTTGCCTATTAGCCAAAATAAAAATAACCTAGCTATGCTTAGCTATATTTGAAATTTTTTCTCTACTCTGTTCCTCTCTCTTGTTTGTCCAAGTCCTTATCCATCCTGCAACTCCATTTCAAAATGCTATGGTGAATTAAACTTTTAAAACTGAACTTTGGCATTGTTTGGAAAGACAGTCAGTGCTGTTGAAGCACCTGCTGACACAGTGAGAAGGGCAGCCCTGTGTGGGACAGAGCTCTGCAGGGTTCTGGAACTCCTCTGCCCTGGCTCTCCTTGGCCAGGCCCCTAGCTTGTGGCTTCCTTAGTTCCTTCTCTTAAGCTTCTTTTCATCTGATTCTTTTATCATCATTCCTAGTACACAGATCAATACCACATGTAAATAATGGTTGCTCAGGGGTTGCTCAGGGGTTCTACTGCTGGTGATAAGGCACTTTTGTTCAAATTAGGGAAAGACAGCCCTTGAGGATGATGCAGCAACATGCCAGGGTCCATGGTTTTGCTTACATAGCACAAACTGAATTCCAGCCACACCTGCCCTCTCAGTCCCCATGCCATTATGCAGTGCAAAATTTGCACTAGCCTACATATAAGGTCCTAGCACTCAGTAAACATTTCTTTATTCCAAGAATCTCCTCACTGACCTTTTTCCCTACTGCTTATGTGAAAAGTAGACTGTGATTAGCAATGAGCATCTTAAAGAAGTCTTGAGTACGGTAGAAGAGGAATAATACTTTCATTACTACAATTGCAATCTTAGGTAGCCACAACAATAATAGAGTGTAGAGATCATGATGATAACGGTTAATTTTCCCTGAACATTTACTAACATGCTGTGTTAAGGGTTTTTCATATACTACCACATTCAATATTTGCATCAACCCATGAAGTACATTTCCATTTTACAAGTGAGAAAATATTAAATGAGATAAGTTAATTAACCTGAAACTGTTGAAGCAAAGACTTCTACTCACATCTATCTAACTATTGTTTATTGTGCTGAAACAGTAGAATATGAAATATTTTAGATTTTTACTTGTTACACAGGCACAGCATTAAACACCATGGAATCACCTGGTGGGACTGTAATTCTCCTTTCAGTTTTCTCTCTATCCTTCTGATTATGACTCTGTCAGGTGCTGGCATGTCTTTAACACCCCTTCACACTTGCTAATCTCCCGCTTTCAACCAATAGAAAAAAGTCTCAGATTCAGCGCCTTCAACAAACAATAATAGCTAGATAAATTTTAATAACAATTTTTATCACAAAATTGTTATCAGCTAATTATGAGCTAATTATGACAAGTGATACTAGTTCTTCAAATTCTAGCTATCATGCAAAGTTTCAATTTTAAAAATAACGCCACGTCCATTCTAAAGAAAAATATTAAGCAAATAATCAATATGCTACATTCAATATAGTTTAAATCATGGTATACAGAGATGCTCAAAAACAGAAGAAATTGGGAAGATGTCAAGCCAAAACTGAGGCCTAGAAGAGTGTACTATGCTACTATGCCACTTCCCTGGGCTTTGGTATCAAGAAATATGTAAGCTTGTATTCCAGTTTTGCTCTTATTTTTTCACTGGCCCGATGCAGGAGCGGGCAAGCTCTGAGAGGTCTTCATTTCTAGCGCCAAGCACCCTGCCATGCTGGCCAGGTGCAACCCCCTCTGGGGACAGTGCCAGATGGGGAATTTGACTGGGGTAGTACACATGTCAAACAGTAATGCAGGTGTCCTAAGACAAGCTCAGGGAGAACAGAAACCTCCCATGGAGCAGAAGGACAAAAGCTTTCTTTGTTTTGGTTTTCGGTAGGAATATAGACTGTGAAAGAGAGTGGCTGTGGGAGACAGTCAGTATGCACCCAAGAGGGATGGGAGCAGGAAAGGCCACACTCCCTGATGGGCAGGGAGCACCTAGATGCCCCACCCTGTGAATGCTATGCCTCAAGTAGGAGGGCCACTGCAGCAAATCTTGAAGCCTAGGGTGTGGGCCCAGGTGGTGCCACCACAGGAGCAGAGAGAAAGCCAAAGGAAGCCAGAAGCTGAAAGCAATGAGACCCAGAGGAGAAGAGAGAGACAGCAGACACCGCTATTGTACCCTGCCATATGACAGGAATCCAGGATTGCCAGCAGCTGTGTCTTGGGGAGAAAGCTTTGTCTGAAGGCTTCATTTGGCCATTCTTTTTTTTGACCTTGAAACTTTATCGAGAAAGGACCTGTGGAAAGTTCTATTGTCTGATGGTTGAGACTCCTGTATGCTGTTTGCAAAACCTACAAGTTTTTTTATGAGAGCTATATGAACAGAACCACTGCCACCCTGGTCTAAAAGGGACTGAGAAGGGACAGCTTGAAGGAAAAATGACTTCAAAGGCAGAACCATGGAAACTGAGATTTGGACTGAAGACATCTTCCCAGGCAAGGAGTGTGGACCTACCCATATGTGTGGAAAGGGTGAATATGCCCTGGCACTTGAAGAAGACAGGTCTTCCACCCTATCATTCAGGGAGAATGCTACTGCCCCAGGCTTCAGAGAGGATCCCTTATCCCTGGGGATAAGGGAGAGTCAGGCTGCCACCCCACTGATCTGAGAGGATTGAGCCTGCACTCTGGAGATTGGGGAGAGTCTTGCCATCACCCCAGTATTTTCAGAGGTTAAGGTCTAGAGTTCAGCCACTACCTAGATGTTTGATGAGGGTGGAGCTAAGAACATGGTCAGTGGGCACACTCTTGGAAAGGGTAAGACTGCCACTCCATCAGGTCCCAAGGACAAGAAACCATGGTTCCATAAATGACTTTCGGTCTTTGAAATCTAAAGGAGTATGCCCTTCAGATTTCAGAACTGTTTGGAGCCCATGACCCCTGTTTTCCTTTCAATCTTTCCCCTATATTGATGAGAATGTTTATTCTATGACTGTCACTCTTTTGTATATTAGAAGCATATAATTTGTTCTAAGTGTCACAGATCCACAGCCTGAGAGGAATTTGCCCAGGGACAAACATGCCTAGAACTGATTTTGATGAGACTTTGTGCTTACTATTGTTACTAAAAGGAATTAATGCTTTTTGAAATATTGCGATGGAATGAATGTATTTTCATATGTATTTTGGGGGTCCAGAGGGTGGAGTGTGGTAGTTTGAGGTTTTTGTGGACCCCAGAAAATTACGTTCTTAAGTTAATCCACTCCTGTGGGTGTGAACATATTGGAGGTGGGATCTTTTCATTAAATTACTTCAGTTAAGGGCCTTTTGATGAGATCAATTTAATAGGCCATGATCCAAGGTGAGTCTTAATCTTCTTTTGGAGTTCTTTATAAAAGGGATCAATACAGAGAAAGAAGACTGCAGAGACAAGAAAGAAACCTACAGAAGCTGAGAGAGAAAACCATAAGAGCAAGAAGCTGAAATCAACAGAATCCAGGAGAGAGAGTCACAAACAGAGCAGCCAGAAGCTGAAAGCAACAGAGCCCAGAGAAAAAGGGAAAGATCAGCAGATGCCGCCACGTGCCTTCCCATGTGACAGAGAAGTCTAGGATCACATATAGTCAGTTTTTGAGATAGAAGCATCACATGATAAAGTCTTCATTTGGAAATTTTCGTGGCCTCAAAAGTGTAAGCTTTTAAATTAATAAATCCCCATTTTAAAAGCTAACCCATTTCTGGTATGTTGCATTGGCAGCCTTTAGCAAATTAAAACACCCAGCTTCATGTCCTTGGAAATGACTCAGTCTTTCTTAGCATTAGTTTTTTCATCCAAAAAACACTCATAATACCTACTTTAAATATATTATTGTGACAGGTAAATGAAATAATTCTTGTAACAACACCTATCACAGTGCCTAGCACATACTAGGTGCTCAAGAAACATTATGTTCTCCCTTCCCTCTAGTTTTCAGTCAGAGTTGCTGGAAGAATAATAGCTCTTCCTTCTCTTCTATGACCAAGAGTTCTTCTAATTCACTTTTTCTTCTTTTTAAATAAGAGTTATAAGCATGTGGTTCCACTATTTCTTATTTGTCCACCTCACACAATTAGGGGGGGTTCTTTTCTTTATTAAGAGTCTGCTGTCTAGAGGACTTCTGGCAAGATGGCAATGGAGTAGATCAGTAGGGCACACCTCTCTTACAAAAACATCAGAGGAAAGGCAGAAGTTGTCCAAAGCACCTGTTTTGGGGATATGAAGACCAGGGAAATGCCATGCATTGTCCGGAAGGGAGTGGGACAGAGAGTAGAAGAGGCCAAAATGAAAACAATGAGTTAACTGTCCCCATGGCAGGGATTGGTGACCATGCCCCACTCTTGAGGCAAACAGCCCAGGTAAAACCTGTGCCTAACAGCCACCAACTGAGAGCCAAGCAGAACTTTTTCTCCCTGGGAAGAGGGAGGGTGTGACAGAGGGCTGAGTGTGCACTCTGCTTGTGGAGTTTAAACAGCAGGTCCCCACTTTGAATTGTGGCTTTAACAGGCCCAGAAACACCATCTGGTGGAGTTTGGAAGAGACACCTCGTTGGAAAAATTTGTTGAGGAGTGATATCTGCTGGCAGACTGGGAAAGTGAAGGGAAACAAAAAGGCTTTTTGGTGTCTTTCCCTTCCCTATCCCCAGGTCCCCTTGGATCTGGTCTGTACCCCATTAGTGGGTCCCTAGCCCTGTTTTCATAACTTAACTATGGGCAATTTTAAAGATCTAAAATAAGTTTAATCAAGAATCAATGAAGAGCCATAAAACAAAACCAATAAAATATAAAATTGTAGGCAAGAGAGATTAATTCACCATCAGAGTAAACTCACCAACAAAAGCATATGCCTAGATATCAGAGAAAATCACAAGCCATACTAGAAGCAGGAAGATACAACCCAGCCAAGGGAACAAATTAAAATCC
>JAQZBX010063123.1:0-16770 GCA_029593785.1 Cabassous unicinctus
AAAAAGACAGACTAAAATATGATACGACATAAGAAAACCAAAGAATAAAATAGTGAAAGTAAATAATGCATTTATAGTAATATCACTGAATGTGATGGATCAAATTCCCCAACCAAATGATACAGGCTGATGGAATGGATAAAAAAAACATGAGCCATCCATATGCTGCTTACAAGGAACTCACCTTAGACCCAGGGATACAAACTGGCTGAAAGTGAAAGCTTGGGAAAAGATACTCCACGCGAATAGTAACCAAAAAGAGCATGGGTAGCTATACTAATATCAGACCAAAACAGACTTTAAATGCAAAAAAAGTTATAAGAGATAGAGAAGGCCATTATATATTAATAAAAGGGACGATCCACCAGGAAGATATAACAGTCATAAATATCTGTGCACCTAACCAGGGTGCCCAAAAATACATGAGACAAACTCTGGCAAAACTGAAGGGAGAAATAGACATTTCTACAATAATCATCTGGTGAGACTGCCCTGTTTTTACATTGGTGGTTCTCTGACCTGAGTGTGCATTGGAAGCACCAGCAGAGCTTGTAAAAACAGACAGCTGGGCCCACCCAGAGTTTCTGGTTCTGTAGGTCTGGGCTGGGATCTGAGAATTTGCATTTCTCCAAGTTCCCAGGTGGTGTTGAGGCTGCCAGTCCAGAGACCACACTTTGAGGACCTCTGTTCCTCATCAGTGGAGGCCCCAGCGCAGATGAGCCTGTGAGTCTCCCCAACATTGGTGTTCACCTCTAAGCATAGCCAGCAGGCCAGCAACCCACACACCTTGAGCCCCCTCCTGCTGCTTTTAACAAAGGGCCAATGGGAAGTTTCAGAGGTAGGAGTTTTCTGAGAATTCGGCTTAGAGAAAGGCTGGTGATCCCAAGTTTGGGAGTCAACACTCCCACCTCTGAGGAGTCTTCATGCACTTGATTTTAACTCTTCTCCAGGCCAAGGAAGCTGGGGAGCTCCTGCAGCTTGAGAGTAAACCAGGTGATGAGCAGGGGGCAGAATGGAGTGAGGTGGGAGCCCCCATGGAGTGACTGGAATACCTCAAGCCCTGCCCCAAACCCTTACTGTAGGTACCCATGTGGATATACATGCGTGTGTGTGACTGCAGGTACACGAGAGCATTCCTGGGTGTCCTTGCTGTGTAGTCACCCACACATGTACTCCGGTGCCTGATCGGGTGGGATGTTTGTTAGATTCAGTGTCGTAGAGGTACAAGGAGTCTTGATATCATCTAGTCTGCTCCCCTCGATCCACAGATGGGAAACTAAGGCTCAGAGAAGCAGAGTGGGGATTCAGGACACAAAGCACTCCCACGTATGCCCTCCTATCTGCTTACATGCCACATGCCTGCACGCACAGCCACTGCTGCTTGGAAGTCAAACACTTAGAATTGCCTTACACTGACACAATCTGGCTTTATTAATGCCAGAAGCACCCCTGATTCTGACGGCAAGCATGCTAGAAGACTTGCTTTGAAAAGACACAGCTCCAAACCCATATTGCTAAAGGAGACTTGGGGGAACTGTACTGGGGAGCAGTCAGCCCACTGCGGTTTTCTGGTTCTCAGTTGCCTTTTCCCCACTGTCCCTCTCAATGGCCTTACTGGAGACATTGTGATTCAAGGCAAAGTACACCCCAAGGGCTTCCCACGCAAATGAAACATTAGGTCATGGAAACATCTGCTCCCAGTAAGATAAGGGAGCCCTGAGCATGGAAACACAATAAAGCGCTAGCACCTGGACTTGGAGAGCAGGGTTTCATGAAGAGCCCCAAAAAGGGCACAGAAGGAATGGAAAAGGTGTAAAACCACAAAGAAATGAAGTCAGGGGATAAGGGCCCAGGTCAGGGTTAGGCAGTGTGTTCTCCCGGCCAGGAGGGAGCAGGCCCGAGGAGGGGACAGAAGGAATGGAAAAGGTGTAAAACCACATAGAAATGAAGTCAGGGGATAAGGGCCCAGGTCAGGGTTAGGCAGTGTGTTCTCCCAGCCAGGAGGGAGCAGGCCCGAGGAGGGGACATTACTTTGAATGCAAAAGCCCCTAAGTCTCTCCTCTTTCCTTCCCTCTGGTGAGACTGCCCCAAAGAAAGGCTGTTTGGTCAAGAAGATGAGGCTCACTGCTGCTTATGGGGCATAGACTCTCAAAACAAAACTCCGGGAAAAGGAAAGGGAAGATGTGCAGACTTCCCATCTCGATGCAACGGGCCGTCAGGGGTTGTCAGGTGGCACTGACCGAGGCAAGGCCTGCTCACGTGTGCAGGTGCTCGTTCGTGACCTCCTGAGGACCGCATGTCCCAGGACAGCCCCAGCCCTGACAGAAAAGGACTCGGCTTGGCGTGGCCTGGTGGTGTGACTCAGACACACCCCAGACTATCCTGGACCCTCAGAAACCTGTGGGCAGGTTCTTGGCAGCTCCTGCCAAGGGGCTGTCCATCTTCTAGCTCCTGGTGGGCTTACTGAGGGGTCGGCTGGGTGGGCGCTGCCGGCTAGGGAGTCCCGGGGGCCTCGTTGCCGGCTTATGCAGACTTTAGGGTGCAGGCGAGGAGCCTTCTCTGTTTAGCAGATGAAGCCCTCACAGCTGACAGTTTCATCTGGATGAAACCCAGGCTTGGGATCGCTCAGCAGACATGCAGCCACGTTTCCAGCCCACCTCCTATGCAGCCTAGGCCCGTATCTTTGACAACTGGAGGCCTTGGCAATGGCTAAGTCCTCTCCATGTATTGTGGACCTGCTAGGGGTGCAGTACTTCTGGGAGGTGTAGAATTTTTGAGGGGTGCAGAAATGTGGGGGTACAGCACTGCTGGAGAGATACAGAGCTGCTGTGGTGTGCAGAAATGTGGGGGTACAGAACTGTGGGAGTGCAGAATTATTGGGAATTGCAGGATTGTGGAGGTGCAAAACTGTGGGCATGTAGAGCTGTAGAGGTGCAGAGCTGTGGGGTTCAGAGCTGGGGGATGCAGAGCTGTGGGGGTGCAGAGCTATTGGGGTACACAGCTGCAGGGGTGCAGAGCTGTGGGGTTCAGAACTGTGGGGGATGCAGAGCTGTGGGGGTGCACCACATGACTGGGGGTGCTCCAGGGCTTAATGCAACCCATAGATCCAAAGGCCTTCCCAGGTGTCCAGCTTCCTGCCCAAGCAGCCCACAAACCTGGAGGCTCATGGAGAGGGGGCGCAAAGGGGGAGAGAATGAGGAGGCCCAGTTATCTTGAACCCAGAAAGCAGCACTGAGAGGCCCAGCATCTCCGCACCATCAATCACCCAGAGCCTGAGAAAGGCCATCTGAGTAGTTCCAAAATGCCTTTGGACTCCATGATTTATGAGTCTTTGCCAGCCTGCAATCGCACAGACTGCACTGTTTCCATCACTCTCCTGCCTTTTCCTGCCCCAAGAACCACAAGACGCGCTACTCAAGCACTCACCGCAGGCGGGGGTCTCCAGCGAAGTGGGGCTGGGGGCCGATGTCAGGCCTGGGGAGCTGGCGGCGCCAGGGTCCGTGCTCGGAGGCAGGGAGGAGCTCAGGGCTGCGGGCAGTGTTTCCTGCGTGGGGGCGCTGGCGTGCCACAGGATGTGGCCCGTGGGGCCGTCGGTGGGGGCGGGCCAAGAGGGCAACTCGGTGGTTGCGTTTGGCAGGAACTGCCCGGGGGGGTCCAGCAGGCCATCTGTGGCCCCCGGGAAGGAGCCGTGTGTGGGCCCGAGCGCCCTGGGGGAGGAGACAGTGCTGGTCAGCCCGCCGGTCCTCCACTGGCCTGTCCCCAGGCCTGGGGCCATGCTGGACACCTCCTCTTCCCCTCCTCCCCCTGTGCTGTCCTGACCGTACCCAACCGTGCCGTTGTCACCCACTGTCCTGGGTGGGGGTCCTGACGTCGGGGCCTGGCCTGCTTCCGCGGTGCTCCACAGGTACGCGGGGCCGTGTGGCATGGCGGGGGTCTCTAGGCCCAGAGTGGACCTGCCTGCAGTTTCTGCTGTTCCATCTGTTGCTCCAGTTCCGAGAGCTGGGGCCGTCACCCCTGTTGTGGGGGACAGCATGCCTCCTGCAGGGCTCACCATTTCACCTGCCAAGACACACAACCACTCAGACACACAGCCACTCTCAGAAGGGACATCTGGTCTACCAGTGACAACTGAACCAATGCCACACATGACCTTGAGACCTCCCAAATAGGAAGGGGACCCTGCATGGGAGGAAAGCTCAGGCTGCTCGGCCAGGCTGCACGTGCATCCCCCAGGCAGACCCAAAGTGGGGCCTCGGGTTGTACCGGGTATTTTTGATGTTCACTGGGGCCCATGTCTGCAGTCTCCCCAGAGCTCTCACGGGAAGCTGGGCAGCATCTCCATTTTGTAAGTGACTGAGCTCAGACCCTGAGAGCCAGGGGTCTGCCTGGAGAGCTGCCACACTAGGGCGTGGACACAGGCTTGGTTCCTGCTGTCCTCGGATCGACCCTCAGGCTGTCGGGGAAATGAAACGACTTGCTCTCAGGGTGGCGCTAGCTGGACTTTGGCATGGATTTAAAAAAATAGGAGAAGAGGAGACAGAAAATAAGAATTGAGCAGCGTCCATGCTGTTTAGGGTGAACAGTTATTCTCCACAGAGAACACTTCTCGACCCTCTTCTTCCAGCCGGAAAGAACTTAGCTGGAGGTGACAGACAGGTGGCCAAGCACCTCTGCCCCGCTGCATCCAGGGCAGGTACAGCTACTCCACCACGGCATTTTAAGTCTGTATGTCCCTTCCTCATGCTTCATGACTGTCCCACCAGAACTGGCCCCCAAAAAGACTTGAGGGCCAGGAATGAGCCAGGTCTGGGGCTCAAGAAGACCCATATTGAGCCATTTCTCCATGTTCAGCTCACTTGGGCTTCCAAGTGCTCTGGGGCTCGCAGCTGCCTGGGTGTCCCCTCTCCCAGGGCCAGGGCCACTTCAGGACTTCCATGGCCCCCCCTCCATAAAAAATTTAAAATTATATTTTCCCACTGCCTTGGCATAAAGAGGAGCAGAACCCAACCTGGATTCATTATTATATAGTCAATATCATTATATTCATTTTTTCTTCTGATTTTTAAAGAACTCAAAACACACATTTCTGTGGACTCGCCCAAAATATCGGGGGGCATTAGACGCTGTGCCCTCTGTGCTGGAGATGTTGCTCCCCCATCCCCACCCGCCCCAGTTTGCCAGAGGCTCGGCGACCCACCCTCACAGGCCCGGCCTGCTCGGCTGGGGTGGGCGTCCCCTGCCGTGCGGCACTCGCAGGTGTAGGTGCCCTCAAGGTTGACGCAGCGGGCGGCCGGCGAGCAGTCGTTCTCCAGGCTGTCTGCGCACTCGTCCCAGTCTGCCAGGGGGGAGAGAGACGGGACAGAAGCCCGGTCAGAAGACGGCCAGGGGCTGGGCCTCTGCCTGACTCGACTTCCCAGGGAAGGGCTGGGAGCAGATGGGCTGGAGGGAAGCGGCAGGGAATGAGGCAAGGCTTCGGGTCGCTGGCACCCTGAGGGGAAGGAACAGGGCGAGAGCACCTGCGTAGAAGCCTGTACCCCAGCCAAGGCAGCAGGCTCACGGCCCGGCGCTTCCACCTCGCCACGCTTCAGGGGTGCTGGGCTTCTCCGGGGACAAAGGTGAGGCGATGGTGGCTACTTGGGGTGCAAGCAAAGGTGCAAATGTACTCCTCTGTTTATTCTTTCACCCCAGACCCTGAAAGGTGAGCTTTACCCCCTTTCTCCCATATGCCAACTTCCCGTAACAGTTAGTGTTTCAACCAAGACACAGGAAAAATAGCTGAGGCAGGAGGTACCTGGTAAGTGTAACATGAGCGTCACGGGTCCATTTAGAGGATCCAGGTGTTTGGGCAGGTATAGGAATGGCACTTGATGCCTCCCCGCCCCCGTGTCCTAGAATTGGCTCTGAGCGCCCTGTTGTGGCTTCAGTTACGTCCCCAAAAAGACACGCTCAAGTCCTCGCCCCCAGTTCCATGAGTGTGACCCTATTTGGAAGCTGGATCTTTGAAGACGTGATTCATTAAAATGAGGCTGAACTGGAGGAGGGGATCCTGACCCACTGCGTCCCTGTGCTTCTAGAAGAGGGAACTTGGACACAGGCGGAGAGGAGATGGCCACGCGAAGGCAGAGGCGGGACTGTGACCCTACAGCCAAGAGCACCTTGGAGTGCGGCCACCAGCAGAACCCTGGGCTTCAGCGCCGGGAATTCAGGCTTCCGGCCTCCAGAACTGGGAGACAATAAATTTCTGTTGTTTCAAGTCGCCCAGTTGGGGGCATTTGTCTCAACAGCCACAGGAAACAAAGACATGCCCCAAAGATTAGAAATGCCGTGTCGTGTCCCTGGGGAGCCCTGCCTCTTCTGACCTGGGCGACAAAGTCCCTATCCCTGCCCAGGCCCAAGCAAGTCCCATGCGTCCTGGTCAGCCAGGACCAGCATTAGGCCAAACTTTCAGAGAGAAAATTCCTCAGGGGCAGCTTCCCTTCTCTTTCTCCTCTTCCTCTCCTCCCTTTGGGTTTCCCTGGTAATGGGCACCCCCACCCCAGACCTGCTCTAAGAAAAGAATTGGACAACCTTGTGCACTTCGACTGGACAGTCAAGTGTTGATGCCACAGACATGCAGCAAAGCCTGACGGAACGAACACCTGAGCTGTATTTCAAGCATGAAGGAGTTTCCCGCACCCTCGAGTCCCATCCTTCAGCCAGACCCAGCTCTGCAGGTCACTGCCTGTCTCCCACCTCTCAGGGAAGCAGGCTGGGTGGGCAGGGCTGGGACGTCTCCTGGGGGCGGGGTAGGTGGCTGGGGAAGGGCTTTGAAGGCAGCCGCCTCTGCCAGAAGGATGGGGTGCAGTGAGGGGGCGTGATTCCCACATGGGGTGCTCAAGCCGAGGCCAGGGGGTCCAGGCGGGCAGGTGGAATCACACTAAGGGACAGTATACAGCTGAGCTGGGCCTGGGCTGGAGTTCAAGGCGATATAAGGGACTGGCTCCATTTTGTTCAGAGAAAAGTGTGCAGACAAGTACTGCGAGACTCGCTTGTTCTCAGCCTCGCCGGAAAACCCCAGGCTCGCTTGTGAAGTCTGGCTTTCAGTCTCCACCCAGCAGCCTTTTCCCTGAGGCCACCGAGCTCACCAGCAGACGATTGCAGCACCCACACCATCCCCGGGCCGCCAGGGCGCCGCCCCACCCACCGCTGTCTGCAGGCAGCGCCCTGGAGGCCTGGGTGAGCCGAGGCCGCTTGCGTGCGGGGCCCAGGCTGGCGGGAGGCGCAGGCCGCGGAGGAGGGCAGGAGGCGCCAGGCAAGACGTCGCTCAAGCACAGCAGAGCTGGCGTCTGTTTTCAGAGCAGGGTGGCTCACCTGGCATTCTCCGTCCCCCCACCCCCAAGCAGACAGCTAACCAGAGGCGTGCAGCGAGCCCGGCCACTCTGCCAAGTCTCGTGTTCAACGGGGCAGTCAGCACGGACTGCAGTGAGAGGAAGGAGGAAGAGGTGCAGAGAAGAGCGCCAGCGAGGACCTGGTGCACGGGGCGGGACCCCTGCGCAGGGAGCTGTGGCCCCCCGACCGGAGACGGGGAAGCCTGCTGCAGAGCTGCGGCCCCTGCACGTGGTGCCCCGCCTGAGCTGGTCACAGGAACCGAGCCCAGAGAGCCGGAGCTGCTGGGGCTGCCCCGTCCCTGCCAGGGAGGCCACAGGCCATCTCTCAGGACCCCCAGGGTGCCCTTGGGAGGGGCAGCCCTGGGCCAGGGCCCCCCATCTCTCCTGGTCCACCTGTCAGCGTCTGATTCACACTCTGAGAAACGCGGGCATGTGGGGTTCCAACATCACACAGGAAGTTAGGCAGAAAGCAGCGCTGTCTAGTTTAGGGAAAGAAAACCCCTGCAGGGCGCCCGTGCGGGCACCAGGTGAGGGGACCATGGCGGTGACTTCTCCCACGGCCCAGCGGTGCCACGGGAGCGGTGGCCGGCCTGGGGCTCGGGGCAGCGCGGTCAGGCCTGCCTGGCTCCTGCAGGACAAGGAGGCTGCACGGGGCTGGGGGCCGGGGGTGCCCGCAGACCCAGGAGGCCGTCTCACCAGGGCAGTGCCATCGTTAGTGTCTCGCTGCTCTGGCTGACGCTGACGTCTGTCCACAACATTAAAGTGCAAAGGGTCCTAGAGATGCAAAACAGAAGCCCCCTGGGCTAGCTCCACTCGAGGGCAAGCGAGTGTTCCCACCTCCCCTGAGAGCAGAGCTGATGGAGGGCTGGAGGGCCAGCTCAAAGGGGAGGCGAGAAGGCAGGAGGGAGGAGCCCCCGTGAGCAGGAAGGAGCAGCAGGGACGCTCCCCAGGAACAAGCACTGACCCAGCAGAGCGCTAACGCTGCGTGTTGGGGTGAGACCAAACGCGCACGCCCTGCTGGGTGCCAGGCTCTGGGCTAAACCCCTCCATTTGCTCATCACCGCTCACAGGAAGTCAGGATGACCTGCCTCTTGTACAGGCAGGACGCTGGGCCCAGGGAGGTGCAGGAAACTGCCCGCGGCCCCCAGCGAGAGCGACTCCGTCTCCTTCCAGAGCCCGTGCGCTAAGTGTCACGTCGCCTCCTGTAGGTGCCAAAAGATGGGGGACCAGCCTGACCCCAGGGGGGTGTGGGTGGCTCTAGGAAGACCATGGCCACAGACCCACCGGAACGAGCAGCGCCGGGGGAGAAGAGAAGCTTGTGGTAGCGTGACTCCCTGCGCTGGCTCCTGTCAGCCCCACCCGTCACAGATGGGACTTGCTGCCCCCCTCCCACCAGGGCCCTAGAATAATCCAGAACCACTCCGGCCATGCTGACAGTGAGCAAAGAACTTTTCTTCTTCCGGAGAGTTTTCCTGCGCCGCGGTTTGCTCTCTGCAGAACGGCAGGTGCTGTGCTTCTCCTCCAGGGAAGGGAGAATGTCTTCCCCTGTGTGGCCTTGTGCTGCACCGTGGTTCAATTGTGTCCCCAAAAGACACGGCCAAGTCCTCACCCCCCGGGCCCGTGAACAAGCCCTTCTTTGCAGAGGTGATTAGTTAAAATGGGGTCATGCTGCGGGGGACTCATCCAGTGACTGGTGGGCTTAGAAGAGGAGGGCACTGTGGAGCCTGGAGGGAGGCCTGGCAGCAGGGGCAGGAGAGAGTGAGCAGCCACAAGACGAGGAAGGCTGAGGGCTGAAAGTCAGGGATGGAGAGTCTCCCCCAAACCCTCAGAGGGAGCGCGGGCCTGCCAACACAGAGAATAAGTCTGTGTGCTCCAGCCCCAGTGTGTGATTATTTGTTGCGACAGCCCCGGACGCAATGCCCCCCTGCCCGCCCAGGCTGGGAGGCTGCGCCTGTCGCCCAGAGGCCGGCGCCGGGAGAAACCGTACGTGGGCCGGAGCCTCCGTGCAGAGGCGAGCAGCGTCCCTGCCGGCAGACGGCCTTTTCCTGGGCTGGACCCCAAGGCCAGTTCCCAGAGCAGGGGGACCCTTCCCGCAGCCCCTCCACTGGGCAAAGCTAAGTAAACAAGCTCCGGTTATCAGCAACGCTGCCGGGCCGCAGCCAGCGCCAGGTGCTTAGCTGCGGAGGGGCTTCGGGAGCTTCACGGCGCATGGGGTGGCGGGGAGACGGAAAATGACCTGCGTGGAGGCCGAGGTGGCTGGACAGCAAGGCGCCCCGTCTGCCTTTATGTCGTGCCTGGGGCTGCCCAGCCAGCTGGGGGCTCCAAACAGCAGAGCTTCACCGCTCTCCTTCCTCGGGCCGGAGTCCGAAATCCAGGTGTGGGCGGGCAGCTTCCGCGGCTCCAGGTGGCCCTGGCTTGCGGCCCGTCACTCCTGCCTCTGCCTCTCATCACCTGTGCTGTGTCCTCTCCTCTGTGCTATGAGGACACTCGTCACTGGGTGTAAGGCCCACGCAGGTGACCCAGGGTGAGCTCATCCGCAGACCGTTCTCTCAATCACAGCTGCAAACACCCTGACCCCAGCGAGGTCACAGCCACGGGTCCCGGGCTGTGGACACATCCTTGGGGCCTCCATTTGTTCTGCTGTTCCCTCCTGCTCAGCTGCCTCATTGACAACGATGCGAACGGGTGGGAGCCCAGGTCCCCGGGGAGCGGCGAGGAAAGCCTGGGCTGGAACCGCGGAAGACAGTTTGGCCTCGGTGGGCTGAGGGGCATGTGCTGAGACCCCCTCAAGCCCCAGCTCCCCGTCCAACAGCCCAGCCAGCGGGTCCTACCAGGCACAGAGGGCCACGTGGCGTCTCCCTCCTCCAGGGCTCTGAGTGAACAGAGCAGGCCATAAGCTGAGCAGGCAGGTGTCTCCCAGGTGTGACTTCAAAGAGCAGACACACCTGTGGCCTCCCCGCACCCCTGGGACAGGGGGAGGTTGGGACAGCGAGCCAGCTTACGCCGATGGGGGCACAGGGACGCCCACTCCACCAGCAAAGCCCCAGGCGGAGGCTGTTTGATGTCGAGACCGCCTGTGCCCTCACCGCCATGGGGGGGCTTGGCCCCCACTGGAGCAGCAGAGCCTGCCGTAAACGTCAGCACTCTCTGCTCCCTTCTGCGTCTATGATTTCTCAACATTGTCTGCCCCAAGACAACACTGAGCGAAATTAAACAATGCATGGGCTAATGAGGTAGCTCCACAAGTCGGCAAGCCCCGCAGCCGCACGGCGAAGCTGGCGGCCCAAGCGCAAGACACACGTAAGCACCCCACACCCTCCCCCTCGTGGGATCCTGCGCCCAGAGTTTCACCCTGTGCTCTGGGCCTGCGGTAGCCCAGCGGCATCGTCCTCGTGGGTGCGCGCCACCCCACACCCTCTGGAACCTTCTCCCACCTGTGCCAACGAAATGAGGTGCAAGCGAGATGTAGGTGGTCTTGGTGTTTCAGGGCCCCTGGTTCCGGGGGAGGAACACAAACTAAGGGTCTGTGTTTCGTTTATTTACTTATCTTTTGGAATAAAATAAATGTGGACCCAAAAGAACACAGCCTGGAATTTGGAGGGCATCGTGGCGTACGCGCAGGGCCTGGGAATTAGCACCTACCTTGAACTAGCGTCCCCTGCTGGTCAACGTGGAACACTGCACTGGCGAAGAGAGGCGGGAGCATGGGCGACAGGGTCGCCACGCCCACGGGGAACTCGGGGTCCTGCACCGTGACTCTGAGCCTCACAACCACACTTCCAGCCTGGAGCGACACGATCTGCATCCGCAGCTTCCCACTGCTGTACAAGCCAGAGACAGCTGGCGGGAGAGACTTTCCAACCTAGCCGGGAAGAAGCAACGCAGCTCAGACAGAGCATACGCTCCCATCATCTTCTCCAAAGCTGCTGACCAGGGGCCTGGTGTGATCGAAGGACGGTGCACGGAATCCATCTGTCCCCTTTGAGATCAAGAAGAGGGACCCACAACCAACCTATCAGGAGCAAGCCGGGACACATTCCTGACTCAACTGTGCTTTCGATGGGACAGGTGGGATTGGGCCTGGCGTTTGTCGGGGAGCTCACACCAACCACGGCAATAGAGCTCCTGGACGTGAGGCAGTGGGTGAAAAATTCCCTCTGGGAGCCTTAAAATTTGGTGTGAAGATCATTTGTTTGGGCAGGAGAGAGAGTGAGACAGAGCCAGAGAGATAAAGAGAGAAAGAGAGAGAACTTTGGACTCACTGATTCTTGGATTGAGCGATTGATTGATTGATTGATTGATTGACTGACAAATAGAGACTACCAAGGAACAATCCTTGTGGCTATTTGGAGCTATCCCTCCCCTACTCTGGGCTGTATCCCCCCAGGAAACCCAGAGCCAGAGGCTGGTGCTCAGGGGCCCCCAGGGGGGGCCAAGAGAGACTCCAGCTGTGCCCCCTGCCCTCCCTATCTATAACCAGAGGTTCAACTCCTCTTCTTAACATTATGTTAACATTATGTGAATTATTGAGAGAGAGAGAGAAATCTCTAAGAAATTTCCAGCATCGATCTCCCCTGCAGGGGCCTGGTGAGACCACTGTCCTGGGGTCTCACATTTCTGCATGTCTTAAGAAGAAAGACACTAACTGCCCTTTTGTTCTAGAGTATTTTTTCAAGGATGCCTATATAGCGACCAGCCTCAGAAGATAGCGATGGTGTCTCTCTCCAGAGCAAAGGGAAGGTTTCTCTACCATCCAGTATGATGAAGATAATGTCTCCTTCTAGCACAAGTTCTGGGCAGGTTTGCTTCCAGCCCATTAGAAAAGATTTGGGTTTCCTCAGCTTGGGGTTCCTCAGCCGTGACACAAGCCACTGTGCATGAAGCAGGTACCTGAGTCCCTTGGTCACCCCCGAGGAACGTGGGAGCACGGGGAGCAGGCATGAGCCTGAGCAGGAAGCTCATGCCATCTGCTGTGCCAGGAGCAACAAAGTTCTTTATCTCTGACCCAGGAGTCTCGTGTCTTCTGCCAACAGCCATGAAACTGCGATGGGCTCACTCATCAGCTGGCAAGAAGGCTAAGGTCTCAGAGCTTTCACAGTTCCTCAAGCTAGGTGAGTCATTTTTTCCTCTAATTCATCATCCATGGATAGTTAGTATCAAACACAGGCCTGGTTCTCCTGAGCTGTGTGCTGACATCTCCCGTTAGTCACAAGGGAGGAGTGGATGCCGTGATCATTGGCAAATGCTTGGTCAATGAGGCGACCCCAACGCAGGAAGACAGATCACCCAGGTCCCACAAGTGGAAGAAAATCCAGGCGTACAATGGAGCGGGCCAGTCCATTGGAACTGAAGGCACGTGTTTCAAAGATGGATCAGCCCAATCCAAAATCTAGACTAAATATCCCATAAAAGGGGGAAAGAGAAGCTTCTGCCTAGCTGCAGTGAGAGTTGGGTTTCTCCCCCCTGACGCTGTGATAAAACGTGGGGCAGGTATCGCTAGCTTGTGTCTGGTGCTCTCACTCAGAACCTCCACGAAAAGCTCGGCGGCTCGGTGCTTGGGCTTTACCTCATGAAGCAACTGTCTGGAAAAGTCCTGGTATTCCACGCTGCTGCGGTCGAGTAGCTGCTCCGTGGCGTTGAGGTTTAGGATCCGTATTGTGACTTCAAATACCTGGGCATCTGAGACAGAGAGCAGTGCAAATTAGCTGAAATAGTTTTCTCTACAGTTGCACCCTTTTCTGTCAATATTTTCCATAAAGCCTACTCTCTTGAAGGGAAGTTCTTTAAATAGTAGCTGGAAGCATGTGTCTTAGGTTAGCGGGGGCTGGGACTCGACCTCGCACATAGGCATATGGAGGCCCCCCAGCAATCCTGCTTTCCTTAGCCCTCCCACAGCCTGGGGTCCCGCCAGGTCCACGTGCTGGCCCCACCCAGACTCCAACACCTGGGTGACAACTCGTCCCAGTTAGCCCAAAACCTTCCCAGTTCTAACGCTGAGAGTCCTGCTTCCCAGGAACCCCTTCAGCATTGGGCTAATCAGTTAAGTTGTTCACCCCACAAGGAGGATCCCTTTTCTTTGAACATAAGCGAAGCTGGAAAAGACTCGAGGTGGCACACACGTCTCTTTCATCACCGAGAACAAATCCAGCACCCACGGCCGCCTCTCCATCAGTGGACATTGGAAGCAGGTCCCCCTGCAGCTCTGCACATTTCTCTGATTATCTGACAGCTGCTAACAGCTTTGCCTGCATCCTGGTTTGCCCCAGCTAGGAAGCTTTGGCCCAGGGGACTCTGACGTTGTCACACAGTTGATCACCTCTGCCCACCCCCTTTTAAGGCTGTCACCATTTAGTATGTGTATATTTCCAAACCAGGTCCCCTCTGAACCTTCTCCCATCTTAGCAAACGAGATGAGATGCTTCATGATCCATGATTTCCAATCTTCGGGGTCAGCTCCAGTCCTGCCCACACCACCAAGCCTCAGGGATCCATCAGCGCCCTGGAATCCGGGGATCACGGCGAGGCTCTGGGTATCAGCTGCTACAGCAATGGCTGCTCCTTCCCAATGCCGTAGGTTCATGGTAGCGGTTTGGAGCTCTGTACCCAGAAAGCAGGTTCTTAAACCTAATCCATTCCTACAGGTGGGAACCCATTGTAAGAAGGACCTTCTGATGAGGTCACTTCAGTTAAAGTGTAGCCCAGCTCAATTAGGATGCGTCTTAACCCTATTACTTGAGTCCTTTCTAAACAGAATGAAATTCAGAGAGAGAGAGAGAGAGAGAGAGAGAGCCACTGGGAGCAGCCAGATACTGAACATCAGTGGAACCTGGAAGAGAAGGGAGAGGCCAGGAGAGGCCATGTGCCTTGCCATGTGACAGAGGAACCCAGGACCAAGAAAGCATCGCCTTGATGACGCCTTGATTTCGACTTCTCCTAGCCTCAAAACCAAGAGCCAACAAATTCCCAGTGTTTAAGCCAACCCATTGCATGGTATTTGCTTTAGCAATGGGAAAATTAAAACACTTATGGTAGAATAAAAATTTCAAAGCAAATTGAGTGCCTTTCTTAAAAGGGCTCTATTAATGAAAGACATTTTTCCAATACCAAAATCGAATGAGAATTATAGCTGGGGCACAGAATTGCTGGCAATTCAGAAATCCCCCAGATTATCCCTGGAGTTGGAATGAAGGCTTTTTTTTTTGAGGGCTGGGGGTGGGTGGGGTAGGCGGTAGAACTGGAATTGCATGCCCCACATAGAAACTATATGGCCCTTTTAGATAAATACAGGGCTCCATATAGATGTGCCATGCCGGCTGCCCTCTGCAAAACGGAGCTCCAGCCATCCTGGTGGTTTGGGAAAAACCTTTCCTCCTGGCAGAATGGCAGCATGTATCACATTCACTTTTCTTGTGCATCCCTGGGAAATGGGATATGCTCTGCAAATATTTAAAGTGTTGCTCAGCCCTTTGGTTTTGCAAGTTCCACAGACTCACCCTGTGGGACTAAGGGTGGCAAGAGGCCTTTAAATGCCTGCAAATTGCTGCCATCTTCGGCTTCACTCTACTTTTGCCTCACTCGACGGACTCTTCAAGGAGCTCATCCCTGGTCCCCTTGCCAGAGAAGGCCTCGGCAGGAATGGGATGCGCAGACACGAGAGGGACCTGTGAAGGCCCAGGCCAGGAGGCTGCAGCCCCTCCCAGCACCGGGGGTGCAGAAGGACCCTCCCTGCCCCGTTAGGGAGCGTGCACCCAGCTCTGTCACTTCCCTACCCCTGTTAAAGAACAACGATGTGGAGCACTGTGGCCGACAGAACTGGGGTGGAAAAACAAACTGGTGAAGCGTGTGGGCTTGTGGCCGGGCCCCACCTGTCCTGACGGTCAGCGTGGCTGTGGTGCTGGCCCCGCGTGCCCGGCAGCCGGTCTTCACCCGGTACAGCACTCCGGCCTCCAGCCCAGTCACGGCCACGGCCCTCCCTGCGGTGCTGACTCTCCTCAGTAACTCCTCGCCTTTGTAGATCTGGACGTGGAAAGTGCAGTTCTGGGTAGAATCTAGACTCCAGGACACTTGAAAGCTGCTGCTGGTGACGTTGAAGACCATGAAGTTTCTGATTGAAGAACAATCTACAAAAGCCCAAAGCGAGGAGGTTCATAAGAGGTCAGAAAGGGCGTGTAGGTAATGTGGTTTCACCTTCATTTAGTTCTCACCTGTTTATTGATAAAGTCAAGTGCAGGACAACACTCGCTTTTTTAAAAATTACTAATTAAACCCATTAATTCCAAAAAGAGCTATCAAGACTTTCTTTCTTGAAACTTCTGAGTCATTTTGGAAGGTGGCATAAGATTGCATTGAGGTTACTGGGAAATCTGAGCTGAAATGAAGGAGAAGCAAAATAAGGCCGCGAGTGACATCTCAGCCCGCTTCCGCTGAGCCAGGTTTGGGGGCAGCTAACCCAAGTTTGCTGAGGTCCACACTGCAAATAACACTCTGTCGTGCTGCATTTTTTTGTGATCCAGAATCTGTGGTTCCCAGAGAGCCTGGACCATTGACAGATTCATCCTACAGAAAATGTTTAGTAGTGACAGCTGCTACGGTGTGACTTTTCTGTGCTCCATCTATAAATACTGCCCCATCACAAACTCACAGGGACCCCGGCCAGTCTGACTCATGACAAGGACTTGGTCATTTGCTCAGCTAATTCACCATGCTGAGAGGATGGCCCCATGGAGAATCTGGACTCGGGAGTCCCACTGGGATCCCTTGACTAGAATTAAAACTCTTTTTTTTTTTTTTTGGTGTGTGTGTGGGGAGGGGGGGGATTCTGAGTCTATCTACTACAGGCACCTGAGCAATGTGAATTGTATAAAAATGTCCGGTGGCCCTCTGGGTAGTCACCATCATTTTTATGTCAGAATTTCAATTACATGGAAAACAATCAATGAGGAACTGTTTTTAGGTTTTTGTTGTTGTTGTTGTTGTTGTTTAAATTGAAAGTGTGTGAAGTTTTCCAAAGCCCTTTAGGTAAGGATTCTTAGGATATATATACAAGAAATTAGTGTTATGAAGAAGTTTTCCTTTCAGTAAAAAATGAGACCCATACAACCCAACACATTTCCCTTTTTGCCTTGGCTGCCAGGAGGCTCAGAATCAAATTGAACACTTAATCACAGACCTACAACTTAGCCCCGCTGGCTCCTCCTCCCACTTTTCTAAATCTCAGTCACCCTGTGTGTGTGCTGCGGCACTGGAAGCCCTCACAGATCCACTTCATAGAAGATGGCTATAAACTACTGGAAGCACACAAGAGAGGTTAAGCCCAGCTCTCCCTCCTCTGCCTCACCTGGACGGGATCCATGAAATCCACCCAAACTCACTGTTTCCTAATACTGCCCTGGCATGGGGAGCT
>JAQZBX010063124.1:0-16754 GCA_029593785.1 Cabassous unicinctus
AGCTTCTTTTAAAAAAAAAAAAACTAATAAAGATTACATTGTAAGGGAGGGTCTGATCTTTTCTCCATGAAACACTCTCATTTTGAACCTTTCCTATTCATGTAATAAAAGGATTCTATAGAAAGAAGGATACATAGTTTAAAATAGTATTTGCACCAAAAACATGCTAATTATAAATTTAGAAGAGAATCTGGAATGTAGCAACTTGATATGCTTTACTGAAATGCTTATTTTGATTATTATTGGTAGAGATATGCAAAAACTAAACCAAGTTATAGTTTCTAAGGAGTACTGAGGCAACTCATAACTATTTTAGCCATTTATTCCATAAGTAAAATTATTTTTGACATTATAAGGCAAACTTTATGAAATGCATTAAGTAGAAAAAATGACATTTTATAATATGGCAGTAAATATTATTAAAATGTCTTTCTTCAAGACTTGACATTTAAAAGTAATTCTGATGTTAAATTTTAATTCTATAGACAAGCACAGCACAGGTCTTTAGATATGTCATGGAAATTTCAAAATGCCATCAATATTATTCTGAGTTTTTAGAGAGAACAATATAAATAGTTATCAGTTTAGAAGGAAAAATTAGAAACGCACTATAAAGGAACTTCTGAAAAATGCTACCTAAACCCATAAAGTTAAAAATGCATGGAAAATGTTAAAATAATCAAAAGCTAATATAATAAGCAGGCTTAAATTAAGTCTACTTACCTAAGTTCCAGATAAGTGAATAAAAGCAAACTTGTTTTCACATGAAATTGCTAACAATGTAAAATGCCATACCACTATTACCTCACAAACTTGTTTTGTTGTTTTCTTAAAAAATGAAATAACTGTGGAGAATTGTTTCTTTTAGGTCTAAAATCGTGTCCAACCTGTTATTAGCAATTAAGATCATTCACATAAAATGGGTGACACCCTTCGAGTTCAGAGGTTGTCTGGTACACTGGTAACTGACTCTCCAGACAATTAGCTGCTGAAACAGCAAATCCTCTCCTACAGTGCCTTTGTTCTTTACCCTGCATTTCCAAAAATCTATGCTAAACATTAACTTGTGCCCAGATTGACCCAGATTCCCAAAAAGGTATCAAACGAGGGAAAGGATTCTTCAAGGGACCCATGCCACCCGAATTCCCAAAGTTGGTTTTGAAAAGAGATTCCTTTGATGTTTAATAGAATCAGACATTCGGACGAAAACAGTTCTTCCTCTCTCTCTATCGCCACCACCCCTGCTAACAATTATAAGCTTTCAGTGCTCTGAATAATTCACAATCTCATCTGTTCTACTCAGTGTAAAGACAATGTTGCAAATACAAGGTCACTTTTTTTTCCTCCCCAACTACTAACTTTCCAACCTGAAACCAGTCTGATTGCATGATATACCTAGTGTTTGACATGCTTCCCCTGACACCTTCTTAACAGCACTAGTCTATTTAGCTTAGGGTATGAAAAATAATGAGAGTGCAATGGAGTGTCAGATTTCTTCCACAGTAATAAACACAAGTTCAGCATTTCCCCCTTCATTTTACTTCAATGCACTTAAAACAGGATAGCATTACCTTTTATTGCAATGTTGACCAATATCAACCTACAAATATATCAAAAATACCAGGCTTCCTGGATATTAATAGTGTATTACAGAGAACACACTTTTTTTTACAAAATCAAAATTCTAATAAGCTGTTGATGAGAGATTAACAACTATAAATATGCCCCACTGAGGTCATCTGGAAAATCTTGCAAACTTAAGAGTCATACAACCTATAAACCTAGAGTAGAGAGGAAACTGAAAAGCTGATGATACTCAAATTTCATTCATTCATTTTCATCTGAAAATGATATCAGCCAGAGGAGAGAGGCAAGTTTCTGTAACCCTGAAATAAAATTCTACTGTTAAGTGTTGAATTTTTTTCTACTTTAACTTAACTCTCTTGTATCACATAAACCCAGACTTTATAAAGGAGAATGATTTTTCAAGTTTTTTAAAGGTAAAAAAACCATATAATAAACACCTTCTTAAGGTTTCTTTAGTTGAAATAATGCACGTATCTCACTACAAGGCTGAAATTCCACAAACAATGAAAACAAAAAACAAAAAACCCTGCATTCAGAAAAGTCTCTGGGCTGATATCTCTTCTACTGCTTAAACATAATTTCTCAGCTTTTTTAATTGTGAAAATTTTCAAACATACTCAAAAATAGAAAAAGCAGGACAATGAACTTTGATATACCCATCCCTGGCATTAAAAAGCTATGCTTCATTTTCCCATTTACTTTTTTTCTGAAGCATTTCAATGGAAATCCCAGATATTGACATTTCACACCATATACCTCAATATCTCAGCATTCGTTGGTTTTTCTTCATTTGTGTTATTTTGGGGGAACCCAAATTGGCTAAAACAATTTCTTATTCCCAAGCACCCTGGAATTAAGAAGAAACTCCCTAGATTAGTCCTATTATTCCATTTTGGGAGCAAACCACAAACATTTATTTATGCATCTCTGAGGGTTAATTTCCTGCGTCAACTTTGCTAGGTTATGGTGTCCAGTTGTTTGGTCAAGCCAGCAATAGCTTGACTGTTACTGAGGGTACTTTATGGATTTAAATCATTGCATCTATGGCTGATTACATCTACAATCAACAATGGAGATTGCCTTCAGCAAAAGAGAAGTTTCATCCAAACAACTGAAGGTCTTACAGGGAGAACTAATGATTTCAGCAGACAGAAAGAATTTCTATCTCTGCTTCAGCCAGCCAGCTTCTCCTGGGGAATTCATGGAAACCTTCATTGGAGTTCCCAGCTTGCGGCCTGCCCGGTGGAACTTGGATTTGCCAGTCCCCACAACTGTGTGAGCCAATTCCTGTAATAAATCTCTCAATATATCCTGTCGGTTCTGTTTCTCTGGAGAAACCTGATTAACACAGCATCTTTATTCTGCAAAGTAAGTAGAGAATTAAGGATGTCCTGATAAAGGCCTACTACACCTAAATTAATACAAAAATGCATGTTTATCCAGCACAGCCTTTGCTGTTTTAATGTCATATCACTGAGAACAGGCAGAATGACTCAAAGTGATCTCTATTAGAAAGATACCTTTGGCAAATAATGGCAACAGATTAAGTGTGTGTATGATCAGGAAAAAAAAAAAGGCCTCTCTTTTTTTTAAACAGCCGTCTTAAACTTGTTCAGTATATGAAGAAAAGCACATATCAAAATATGTGCTTTCCCTTTATCTGTATTGGTTCCACTTTTTACAAGCATGAATTTCTATAATTCTTGTACAATTGAAACTGAACTTTTTTTTAAAGAAAAAATTTGTTGTTGCTGAAGTCAATTCTTTAAAATGCAATAGACATCCAAACTGATCAAAACAGAAAACCATAGCTTTCTCATTTATCTAAATCCTGAGAAATATAAATATTTTAATTGTTATAAATTGTCAGTGGACTGTCAAGGTGGAAGGAATTCTATTTTATTCTTTGTTTAAAATAATAGTACATTAAATATATTAGTGATATAAGCATATACTAAGAGATATGTGACTACGAATTTTATCCAGTTTCTTTTGTAGTTTTATGACAAAAATTTCAGGTTCCAGACAAAGAAAAGCACATTGGCATCCACACCTACTTTCACTTCCTGATGACAGATAAGCACTTTCGATTGTCATATTTACATGTTATTCACATACTGAAACTACTCTTGAAGAAAATAATGCAAACCTCAGGATAGAAGGATAATGAAAATTTTATCTTTGCTTTTTTAACACTCACATGAAGACAAAGAACATACTCATATAATAGAGAAGCCATAGAACTCAATGTAAAATTTAAATGCTGACTATTCTCCTTGAAACAACTCAGCAGTGACCTTGAAGATGCCTGTCTTTCCTAAAGAGTTTAGGGATGGACATGCCAAGTCTACCAGAAAAAGGTACATTGTAAGACCTCTTGACCTCTCATGCAAGACTACTGGTATTTATAATATAAAGCATTTTATAGACATTGTTTCAAAGCCATATTTTTCTTGTTGATTTCTTTAAAAACTGGCAATAATAAGAACTTGGTTGTTGGATAATAATTAACACTCTCCCAGTATGAATTAAATTTAAAAATGACAATGTATTATTATAACATCTTAGAAATTTGGCAATCAGGGTTTTAATTAAATATGTTGGTTTCTGTTCTTCTGTAGGAAAATATTCAAGGTGAAAGGAGAAGCTGGTAGTATTGTTTTCATCTCAATATTGGACTATATTCAGTCTAATATTGAAAGTTTTTATAATGGCTAGGAAGATCTTTGAGGGGAAAAAAGAGATCTGACCTATTTTGTTGTTTATGCTCAATCGATGGGAATATCCTCGAATATGTCTTTTATTAGAAACATTTCCATAGACAAATGCTAAAATGCATGCTGTTATAGTATTAAATATTTCTAAATTGCAGTAAGTGCTACCAAAACTGTCTCATTTAACCATTCAAGATAGTGTGACCATATGTCTCAGTTTGCCTGGGATGATTCCTATTAATGAAAACTTGAAAGTTTTTTTAACTTAAAGATATGAAAGAGACTAAGAGACAATCTCTAACCCAATGAGATTTTTACTTCACTAATTGGAACAGGAGGCATATGTCGAAGAAATTACCCAAGACAGGTGAGCAGCTGACATCCATCAGACAGTGCTACTACACTACTTTCTCCCAGAGCCACATAATTTTAGACACGAAAGAGGCATCTAGTCCAGCGCTTCACAACCTCTGCTCCTCAGGGCATCTTGGAGGGTTTCTTGCAGATGACTAAGAGCAGGGGTTCTTAACCTTTTTTGTTCCACGGACCCCTTTGCCAGTGAGGTGAAAACCACAGACCCCCTTCTCAGAATGTAGCGGCATGTAGTTTCATGGCACTCAACATCGGCAAGTCTTGAACTTAAATTTTAGGATTATTCAAAATTACGTTTTACAACTTTCCTGTAATTTCAATACCTGATAACCTAACATGGTTCAACATCTATTCAAACGGCAAACATTTAGAAATTCGAGTTTTCCCACGGCGTCATAAAACCATCTCCGCCATCCTTACCAACCTTTTTGCGGGCAGTTATCCACTGCACTCAGAATATGCTACATCAAAATAAAAATCATACTAAGTCCACACTCTACTGTGTATTATTTAATAAGTATAGCACCACCCACACCAACACGTCCCCATAAGAATAATATTTTTAAATGCATAAAATAAAATTAAAAAGGAAATCAGTTTCATATATTGAAATAGTTACTAAAATAAAATATATATAATACTATACATATGTGCTTCTTTCTTAACACATTAAATAATAATCCAATACATCAAAAATATAGGAAAGTTAAATTTTACTTTTTAAAGACATGTCAATGTGCAGACTGTTGTTTATCTTGAATAGGAACAATAAACTGTGGTGCAGTATTTGACAAGGCAACATGCATATCATGTTGGACATCTAATTGAGTTGATTTTTTTCAATTCAAGCTCATGGACTCCCTGAAATCTTTCCACAGACCCCTTGGGAGTCCATGGATCCCTGGTTAAGAACCCCTGCATTAGAGGCTAATGGACTAAGAGACAGGGTCCCCACCCCCACCTAAGGGAGCCCTTCCACTCTTATCTGTTTCACACAATGTTTCCAAAGTTCTCTGGCCAAAAAAAGTTTGAAGATGCCTTTTTTATACAGATGATGCCCAGAGAGGTTGTTACAATTAGCTTCACTAGGTTTGTGACACAGCTAGACCCAGTTCAGATGTATCCAGAAGGGGCTCATTTTCCCATACCATGCTTACCCTCAGCCTGATCTGGTTCCTGAAATAAGGGTTCTGATGCACAACATGGAAGTGAGAAAAAGTTCATTTTTATGGAATGAGTCAGGTTCATACTTTATAAGAATAGATTTTCCACAAAAATAGAAATCACTTATTCTAAAAATGTTTTAGAAAAAAAAATTCTATTCTACGTGAATGAGAGAAAAACTGTCGGTGGTCCTCCTTTCTCTTTTTATTAAAGGATATAAAAGCTCAATGACTAACTTCAAGTGGCTATAATGGACTGAGCGGAAGCAGGGCTCTTCCCCCACCAAATTTTTAAACATACAGACATGCTGAATAAAATGCAAATTTTACAAAACATAACATTAAAAAACATGTATGGCCAACTTTGAAAACAAGAAGAAAACTCCAGGGGCTAGATACACAGAGGGAACTCAAAGCTCAAGCGGGGAGCAGGCACTAAAGGTAAATGAACCAAAGAAGGCTGAGATTGGATCTACACATGAGGGACCTGGTTAATGGACTAAGATTTTGATACCTGCACTGGGGCCAGGGAACTGGGGAAGCTGGATTTGCTCTCTACATGAACCCAGGTCCCGAAAAGGACTGTCTTGTCTCTGAGAAGGTGACTGGGAAAAATTCTGGCCAATTGGTCCATGGTCTGAGCCTAGAGGTGCCCAGGTCACAAGGAGGAAAAAAGAGTCTTCTCGGGAGAGAGAGAATGTGTGGGGTACAGGCTACATTTATACGACCCTTGTAAGCTGCCGACTGAGATCCTAAAATAAAAATGGTTGTGGGATGGGTGAAAACCCTAGGGCCCAGCAGAGGCAAAACCAAAAGCATGGCACAGGGACACCTGGGCAACCTAGAGCACTTGGGTCTCTGGCTGAAGATGGGTTCACAGGAAAAAATGATAAAGCATATGGAGAATATGGCTGCTATAAGGATCCACAATGGGCAGAAATCACATTCTAAGAACTACAGAAAAACAGAAGACTCTAAAAGAAAAGTTTAATCTCTAAGACTACATAAACGGCTCATAAACATTCCATATGCCCCTATTTCCTGCTGCCATGTTCCTCTGTGTATCTAATAATCATGTACATGTGAAGATCTGTCTTTATAGATTGTTAGCTTTTTGAAGCCAGGCTTCAGCAATGGCTTATTCACTTATCTAGTCTCACAGCACAGTGCCATACCTCCCACGTGGTAAAACAGGCAATGCTATCCAAATAGCATACGCATGTAATGTATTTCATCACAATTCCCGGGTATGAAGAGCACTGATCCATATTTTATCCTAAACATGATACTACTACTAATTGCAAGTAGACATATTATAAGCAATAGCACCCTCTTTCTCTCTATATATATATAGATATATACTTATAATCTGTCACGTTCAACTGAAATATTTTAAAAGCCAACACAGAAAATGAAAGAAACAAATATGTGGCCCTGATGAAAGAGCTAAAGCAAACAAGGAAACTGTAGTACTTTAAAGGCAAGGCAGTAGCTTTAGCAACTGATGGGGATTTTCTTAGGCTACCTAAGCATCAAATTTTTTGGTCTGTGTTGGCCCCTCTGGCCTGACCTGGGTGCCCCCCTCTCTCCTCTCGTCCAGGCCCTCAGCTCAGTTCCACCCCCCACCCCCCCTCCTAACCCCCACCCCACCCTTGGAGGCCCCAGGCCTTGCTCATAGCCTCTTCCACTGTGGCACTGACTGCTATGCTGTCCGTTTTAACACAAAACATAAAATACACAGCGCATGAACCAGGGGTCTGCCTTAAGACTCTTTTATCCCTCAAGTCTACACCAGCACCATGCCGTACACAGTTGGTGCTCAACCAATTTCTCTCTCTATTGAGGACATGCCAGCTCCACTGTATGAGCTTGTTGCGATAAATTAATCAAATCATGAAATGTCACGGAGGGATGGAGCTTACACACACAAGGGACTTGTGGCACTGTGGGTGGGGGAGTCACACAGTGAGCCAGTAGGAGAGGTAGACCCCAACACTCGATTCCTAGGCACCCCTAACTTCCTTTGTAGCAGCTTCATCATCATAATCACAAAAGTTAACATTTATTGGGGCTCTTTATGGACCATGGACACACCAACCCTGAAAGAAAGTTCTTAATATTATCCCCATTTACCATAAGAAACAGAAACTCGAAGAGGTTAAATTGAACAGGTCACCCAGCTAGAACAGGTACTTGCCGGCAGTTTTAATTACTCCTCAGCTCTGGTCTGTGTGGAAAAATTCGAACGGCAAAAAAAGTACAAACAAGGTTGCGGGCAAGCGAAGGAGAATCACAGAAATAGGGTGTGGGGCTGAAGGTTGTCCTGTGGCAAACTGCTCTCCCTATAAACTGGAAACATTATTGAAGTAATTTTGAGCTACGGTTTAAATAGAGGGTATTTCTTTTTTCCTCAGCTGCCAGAATTTAAAATTGCCTGCAGAGTAACATTTATTGATAGAGCTGGACCACTTGGTGAAAAAAAGAAAAAAAATAGCTAATTTACTGACAACGACAGCGGTCTGCCTCCAGTAGCTGGACGTGTTACGGACCTGGGAATCTTATCCTATTTTGTCATCTCGTCATAAGGCAATACTGAACTGCTTAGGTAACTCTTGTCCCCAGGAGGCGTCTAGCCAAACGACTCAGCCAAGAGGGTCTGTACTATTACAAGTTACGAGTAGCTATAAAAACAAACAATAATAACAGCACTCCTTTTTCTGAACAGGAAACTTATTATTCTACCTTCGAGCACCCTACAGTCCAAAATGTGATGTATAATTTTGCTTTTTAACAGTTGTCATATTAAAGACTGCTTGGAAATACCCAATTTCCCTGCAACAGATGGAAAAGAAAACAATTTTAAAAATTAAAAAAAAAAAAAACCTCCACCTCTAAGAACATACTTCCCTAACATAAGGTTTCTCTGAAATGAGATATTTTCACCCCAGGAAAATCTGTGGATTTGGTTAACATTGCTATCTAATCTTGCTCTGAATATTCAACATAAACTAATTCCACCAAACTCGATCTTATTCTGACCACGCTGCAGAATTTTTAAATCTATTATTGCCTGGCTTATGCTTTCTCTTTAAACATTCCCAAGTAATAGGACCTGACCTCACAGAAAAGGCATGTTTTAAAATTTCCATTTTGTTTTCAAGTCAGGACTTTTTGTTCAGAATAGATATAAAAGTCCGCTGATGAGTAGGTCTTTTTATAAATGTTTTTTACCCTTTCCATTCTATTTTTTCATATTAATGACAATGAAATGAACCCAGCTCTTTCTGTTTTAACAAGGTAGTGCTGTAAACAACATAAGAGTTCATTTCATTTTATTTAGGAGACTTTTATTTAGGAGACTTATAGCATAGCAGAGAGATCAAAAGTTGCCAGGTGAAAAGGTCTATATATACATATAGACTAAATATACTAAATATGTTGCTTTGAAAAATAAACTTAAGATAAACATTGGCAAATCAGATAACCTAAGAAAATTTAGCTGACAATTTTCATTGAAATATTATTTTCTCTAGGCAAAGAATGTAGTTAAATGCTGTACATTATTTAAAATAATTGGACAGCAGTGTTTAAAGATATGGCAATGATTGATTCACTTTCAATGGGGAAAAAAACCTTTGGAGAATTTATTTATAATCATATTTACTACTTCTTGGCATTTAAACGAGTGATAAACTGCATGTTCTTTTCAGAGAGGGCAGCATTCTGGTCAAAGAATCGGCTGGAACCTTATGCTCTTTTCCACACACTTACCACAAATGCTCATCTTGAAGGGCTAGAGGGGCAAACACCCTGAAAAGCGTTCTACCCTTTTAGACGCTAAAACACGATGTCACTTATGGTTACCTGATAACTATTTAAGTTTACGTCAATCCTACTCTTTACCCTAGACAGAAGGTCAATGAGGGGCATCTGATTTTGACCAGAAAGGACAAAAAAAACCTCGTGCCCTCTGTAAGCGGGAAATGATGTGTCCACGCTCGTGATACCAGCTTTTCTGTTCTGGGTACACAACAAAGACCATCTCTTTTACGCTCTATGGACTGTCTGGTGCCTTTACCTGAAGGCTCCCTCCCTAAATCTCTGCAGGGCTGGAGACTTTTGTTATTTGGGTCTCTGGAAAAATTCACCTCCTCAGAAAGGCCTTGCAATTTAAACAGTTTCATTATTACTCTAACAGAAAACACCTTTTTCTAAAAGCACTTGTTACTCTCTGAAATTATATATATATATATATATTTTAGCTCCTGAGGGCCAGGGAATGAACCCGGGACCACCTCGTATGAGAGAAGACGGCACTCAAACACTTGAGCTACATCCGCTCCCATGGAATTATCTTATTCTTATACCTGTTTTCTTCTTTATCACCCTAGTAAAATATAAGTTTCGTTAGAACAAGGACCATATTTCCACGTAATTTCCAGGGTCTAGAACAGTGCTTGCCACTCAGTAGTAAGTGCTCAGGGAAAAATCTGTTGAGTGAATGCATGTATGACATTGAAAACAAATCCTGGCAAGGAGGGGGCAATTCCAATATAACAGGTGCTGGGAATAAAATGAAGAGTAAGATACAGCCCTGCCCTTGAAGAGCTGCCAGGCTGTAAGCAAGATGCCTATGATATGCCTCAATAGCCCCTCCCATACCTGTTCCTCAGGAGCCTTTCGTGCTGAACAGAGAGGATGTCCAAGGAAGGCCTCGTCCCGAGTTCCAGGCAGCTGGCACAGGGAGGAGGCTATCTGCCCAAGATGACAAATAGCCGACAAAAAAACCAACCAACCAATCAGCAATCAAATAAATAATAAAGTAAAATTAAATAAATTAGGGGCCAATGACTTAAACTCTGAAATAACCCTTGAATTGCAAGGTTTCCTGCTTGCAAGTAAGCATTGCCTTGCAAGTGTCGGAACCCATATACAATGTAAAATATTTTGCCTCTAATTTCACAGCATTTTTTTGAATTAAAACTTATTTACATTTCTAAAACAACGGCTCCATGCACGTGATGCTGCAGTCACAAAGGCCTGTTTTTAAGTCTAGGAGGGGAGAGGACAAGTGATTCCAATCAACCTTAGCCTCTCAAGTCGTCTTCTTTCTCCCTCAAAACTAGGTCCCCTCTTCAATTATCACTCAAGGAGGCAGATCTGTCGAGGACTCCTTCTTGGTTGCTACGGCATGGAGTCTATCCCTTCTCAGTTCTTAGCGATCAGAGAAAGCAAGGCCCTTGCATTCTCGGGATCATCTCCTTTCCCCTCTCTGAGGAAGTCTTGGATGCATATTATGTCTTTTTGCCCTTGGCTTTGTCAAAATGTTTTTATTATAGCTCTAAATAAAAATTAAAAGGCCACAATGTAAAAACCAAATCTAGTTTGGTGAATTCCATACCCACTAACTTAAAATATTTTCTAAGCCCAGTTTTCCCCAGAAATTTCTTCTCTTGCTTCTAAGATTATTACTTGAGCATTTTCTACTTTCCTTGGCGTTTATTTTCATATTCTTCCTTAACTGAAGACTGTGCTTGTCACTCATTCTGGCTCCTAACAAGAGTGTCCCCTATACATTTCCTTCCCATTGTTGTTGACTCCTGCTCTAACAAGTCCAACTTCGGCAGAGAGAGCACCTGTGCGTGCATACTTGAGAAGATGCTATTCTTACCTAAAGCATTTACAGGAAACATGTCCCTCTTAGAAAGATAACTATTTGGAAGCCTTAATCTTTAGACTACAAAACTCCTTAATTAAATTTAAACCAAAATATTTTCCAAAGCTCGAATTTCCAAATTGGCATTCCTTCACATTTCTCATTTTACACAGTCCCTTTGTGAGTGGAAAACAGGGTATTCACTGTTTTTAATTGCTTTGTGTTGAATGCAGCCTCCTCCTCAAGCCTGAATAGGGTAAGCCGAGTCTTTTTGTCCTAATTTTTCCTTAATGGTTTTGCACCTGTCTTCTAACAGAATGTACACATTTTTTCCCTTAGAATCAACATGTATTACTGAAATGCAGTACAATCAATAACACCTTCCCGCAAGATGTTTAAGAGAAAAAGGATATTTAGCTAAAAAGAAATAAAGGAGAGACTTGTACCCATTTCATGTTATTGATTCACTCACAAGGAAGAGGAATGGCTCACCCTGATCAGACTTCTCGGTACTCATTCTCATGACTGAACTCTTTCAAAAATCATAAAACTCTAGCTGCCAGGCATAGTTAGGGAAAGGGGAATTCTCATTTTCCTGGAAATTATCTCTTATCCGAGAACATGGACTCTGGAGCCAAACCACTTAGGTTCAAACCCAGCTACAACATTTTTTTTTAGTGGTGAAACCATGAGTAAATTTCTTAACCTCTCTAAGCCACACTTTCCCCCACTGTACCTTCTACCTCATAGAGGTGCCATGGACATCAGGTGAAGTAGCACAATGCCCAGCATGGCATTTGTGCTCAGTAAGTGGAAGACTGGCCTGTTTCCATCAGGGGATACCAACCATGATTTAACCATACATTCTTCTCCATCTTCATCCTGGTTAAAGCCACCATCATTTCTCACCAGGATTACCTCCCCTTGTCAGCCCTCTCAGCTTACAACTGTCTTTTATAAACTCAAATCAGACCTTCTTACTCCCCTGTTTAAAGCCCTGCCAGGCCCTATAGGAGCTGGCTCCTGCCTTCAATCTCCTCCTTGTCATCAGGCCCTTTGCTCACTGGGAACCCAGTCTCGCCATGCTATTCCCTATGACAAGGATGCTTTTCCCCTGGCTCTGGTCATGGCTAGCTCCTTCTTGTCTTCCATGCCACAGGTACCCACAAGCCTTTGACACTTTTTTGGGGCAATGGTATGGTATATATCTTTCTTTTCATTTTAAAAACTATTTATTGAAGTATATCATTCATACATGAACATACATAAAGAGTAAGTGTATACCAAAAGTCGTGAACTTAAAAAACAAATGTGCTTAACATCATACAGGGATCCCATACATCACCCCACCACAGATACCGTGCATTGTTGTGAAACATTTGTAACAAACTGTGAAGAGCATCCTCAAAGTATTACTACTAGTTACGGTCCATATTTTACATTTGGTGTATTTTCCCCCAACCCACCCTATTCTTTTTTTGTTCATAAACCATATAATTTACCTAAAGTGTACAATCAATGGCATTTAGTATAATCACCGAATTATACCACCACTTCCTCCTGTTCTCAGGGCAGGGCAGTGACTTCATTATGCCTATCAGGGATATCAGAGCATCACTCTTTTTGGGAAGCTGAGGTAGCCTGGGCAAGGGGGATGGATGCTGGGGAGAACCAAGTTGTGCTTTCATCACTTCAATCAATATTACAGTATTTTTATTACTCAAAAAAAAAAAAAAAAAAAAAAACCACTATCATACCCATATGTTAACACTACTAATTACAAATCCTATGGTGGGCTTTCACCATTTATATTCATTTCCAAACATTTACAAATGATTTTTTACCAATCCTGCACAGATTAAATCTCAGCTTTCCATTCTCTAACCACATTTTATTCTCTGGTGACATATTCTAGCTATTAACCCCATGAGTTTGCTCATGATATTTAGTTCATAATAGTGAAATCATACAATATTTGTCTTTTTGTGCCTGGTTTGCTTCACTCAACATAATGTCCTCCAGGTTCATCCACATTGTCATATGCTTCACAACTTCATTTCTCCTTACAGCTGCATAATATGTCATCGTGTGCATATCCCACAGTTTGTTTATCCATTAGTCAGTTGATGGACACCTGGATTGTCTCCATCTTTTGGCAATTGTGAGTAATGTCACTACAAACATCGGTGCACAGATGTCTGTTTGTGTCACTGCTCTCAGTTCTTCTGGGTGTATACCCAGTAGTGGTATTGCAGGGTCACGTGGCAAGTCTATATTCAACTTCCTTAGGAACTGCCAAACAGTCCTCCACAGTGGATGTACCATTCTGCATTCCCACCAACAGTGAAGAAGTGTTCCAATCTCTCCACATCCTCTCCAACACTTGTAGTTTTCTGTTTTGTTAATAGTGGTCATTCTAGTAGGTGTGAAGTGATATCACTTTGTAGCTTTGATTTGCATTTCCCTAATAGCCAGTGGTGCTGAACGTTTTTTTCACGTGGTTTTCGCCATATGTATTGCGTCTTTAGAAAAATGTCTATTCAGGTCTTTTGCCCATTTTTTTTTTTCGGAGTTAACTCTTTATATTTATGATTGGTCCCAGGGCTATGTAAACTCTTGCCTTTCCATAGTCCACAGGACCCTTGATTTTTTTTTGTCTTTTCATTTTTTTATTTGTTAAAAGATACTTAGATTACATAAATGTTACAGAAAATATATAGGGGATTCCCATATGCCCTGCTCCCTACACCTCCCACCTTTTCCCACATTAGCAACATCTTTCATTAGTGTGGTACCTTCATTGCAATTGATAGACACATTTTGGAGCATTTTGCCACTAAGTGTGGATTATAGTTTACGTTGTAATTTATACTCTCTCCCACTCAGTTCTGTAGGTTATGGCAAGACATATAATGGCCTGTATCTGTCATTGTAATGTCATTCAGGATGATTCCCAAGTTCCGAAAATGCTCCCATATTACACCTTTTTTCCCCTCTCTCTACCCTCAGAACCTCCAGCGGCCACTGCCTCCACATCAGTGATATTTCTTCCATTGCTAGAATCACAGTAAGTCTATAGCAGAATACTAGTAAGTCTACTTTAATCCATAGTTCATTTCCCAATCCTGAGGATTCTGGGATGATGATGCCCACTCCACCTTTAATTGAGGGGGGCTTCAATCCCATATGGCCGATGGATGGGACTCTCTTGCTTGCAGTTGTAGACACTCTCGGTTCCTTGGTGTGTTGGTTGTCCTCCTTGTTAGTTGTCCTGGGTGAGTCCAATGAACTGGAGAGTAAGTGTTCCAACTCTGTTGAGATTCAGGGCCCAGCTGGCACATGGACAGCTCAAAGATTTAAGTCTCTTGGACGTACACCTACCAACTTTAGTACTAATTAAAAGTTCAAATAGAAAGACAGAAGAGCCATGTGTAGGGAAACCACAACTGAGTCCAACTCTGTCACACTGGGGAGCATAAATTCCCAAGTAGGGCCCACTGGCAAGGGACCAAACTCCTGAGCTATCTGCCCTGACTATAGTGTCTGGATGTCTCCAGAGCCCTCAGGAGCCCCGCTATTTGGGGTAGTATCTACTTTAGCTGTCAGTAAGATCCTGCTAAGATGTGCATAAGTGTTACCTCTGGTATGACCTCCCAACTCACTTTGAAGTCTCTTACTCATGTAAACTCATTTGTCTTTACCTTTTCCACCTTTTGGTCAAGGTCTTTTTTTTTTTACCTCCCCCCCCAGTTGCCCAGTTGCATTGCTTGTGGGTGAGACCCCCACCTACTACAAGGTCTTACAGATGTTTCCCTATTTATCTTCTAGGAGTTTTATGGTCCTGGCTTTTATTTTTAGGTCTTTGATATATTATGAGTTGATTCTTGTATAGGGAGTGAGATAGAGGTCCTCTTTCTTTCATTTGGTTATGGATATCCAGTTCTCCCAGTATCATTTGTTGAAGAGATTGTTCTGTCCCGGAAAAGTATATTTGTTAGGATTACAAAAAATCAGTTGACTATAGAGTTGAGGGTCTATTTCTAAACCTCAATTCAATTCCATTTATCTTCATACAAATGCAATACCATGCTGTTTTGACTGCTGCAGCTTTATAATACACTTCAAGGTCAGGAAGTGAGTCCTCTGACTTTGCTTTTCTTTTTTAGGATATTTTCGGCTATTCAGGAACCCTTTCACTTCCAAATAAATTTGATAATTTACAGATAATTTCTGTAAAGTAGGCTTTTGGAATTTTGATTGGTATTGCATTGAATCTATAAATCAATTTGGGTAGAACTGACATCTTCACAATGTTTAGTCTTCCAATCCATGAACCCAGAATATCTTTCCATTTGTTTAGGTCTTCTTTGATTTCTTTTAGCGGTGTTTGTAGTTTTCAGAATACATATCCTTTACATTCCTGATTAAATTAATTCCTAGATATTTGAGTCTTTTTGCTGCTCTTGTAAAGGGAATTTTTCTTGATTTCCTCCTCAGCCTGTTCATTACTAGTATAGAAATGCTATTGATTTTTGTGTGTTGATCTTGTATCCTGCCACTTTGCTGAAATCATTTATTAGTTCTAATAGCTTTGTGGTAGATATTTTGGTATTTCTAAATATAGCATTATGTCATCTGCGAATAGTGAGAGGCTTCTTTCCTCTTTTCCAATTTGGATGCCTTTTATTTCTTTTTCTTGCCGAAGTGCTCTAGCAAGAACTTCTAGCACAATGTTGAATAACAGTGGCAACAGTGGATATCCTTGTCTTGTTCCTGCTTTTACAGGGAAAGCTTTCAACTTCTGCCCATTGAGTATGAGTTTGGCTGTGGGATTTTCATATAAGTCCTTTTTTATATTAAGGAACTTTCCTTCTATACCTTTTTTTTTTTTTTTAAAGATTTATTTATTTCTCCCCTCCCTCATTGTTTGTGCTTGCTGTCTGCTCTCTGTGTCTGTTCGTTGTGTACTCCTCTTCTTTTTAGGAGGCACTGGGAACTGAAACCGGGACCTCCCATATGGGAGGGAGTCCCAATCATTGAGCCACCTCTGCTCTCTGCTTGTTGTGTCTCTCATTGTGTTTCCTTATTGTGTCTCTTCGTTGCATCATCTTGTTGCGTCAGCTCACCACACCAGCCTGTCGCATCAGCTCACCATCTTGCTCGTCTTCTTTAGGAGGCATCTGAAACCAAACCCAGGACCTCCCACTGGCAGGCACCCAACTGTTTGAGCCACACTTGCTTCCCTATACCTATCTTTTGAAG
>JAQZBX010063125.1:0-16751 GCA_029593785.1 Cabassous unicinctus
ATATATATTATATATAGAAAGAATGTATATACATATATATTCAAAAACCCTGGATAACCAGGGTTGTGGACTTGAGGGTGTTTGGAAAAATATTCCTGGGAAGACCTTGAATTGGTATAGAAGAAGAAGGGTATGTCTCTTTGGCCTCTTGAAATTTTCACTCCATGGTAAAGGACATGGCTTGAGAAGGTCCAAGTTAGAGACCTCTATAGAAAGGGAACAAGGGCATGGAAATCTCTCACTTGGATCTAAGGGCAATAATGTTTGCTGGGGTGACAGATCCCAATTACCAAGGGGAAATAAGGTTCCTACAACACAATGGGGACAAGGAGTATTTAGTCCAGAACTCAGTGAATTTACTAGGATGCTTCTTAGTACTCCTTTGCCCATTAGTTCTGGTCAATGGAGAACAGTGGCAATGCAATAAACAAAGGATTATTTCACAACTAATATCCCATAAGAATTAAGTTTTGGTCATCCCCACAGGTAGAGTACTTGGTCCAACTAAGTACCGATGGAATATAAGGTGAAATGAGGGAAATTCTGTTATCAACATAAGCCACATGACTGCTTTAGAAATGTGGATTGTGGCAGCCATGTTTTATGCTAATTGTTTTTATTCCTTTCTTCATTTTTCATCTACTCTCTGTCTTGCCCCTTTAGGCCTAAAATTGTAATATCTGCTCCTGTTGTTACTAGCCTGGTGTATTGTACCACTCTTGTTTTCTTTCACACTTCCCATGACTTAGTGAATACTTACAGGTTACCTAATTTGAATGTTCCACCTCTTGCCCTGGCAAGATCTTGACTGATAGATATGTACAAAGATTCAAGGCAAAAATATTTGTTTTCTTACCTGGTAACCCCACTGTTCTGAAGAAGTTATTGAAAAGGGTTGATTGTTTATATATATATATTTATATGCACAGCAACATAATACCCATGTTTTCAGCCATCCATTGTTTCACTCAACAATACGTTAGATTTGTCTTTTAACTGTGCAGAGTCTGAAAATGCTTTTTAGCTGCTGTAAGGAATTTCAGCTTATGGGTATAGCAGTATTTAATTTATCATCAATTGACAGAAGTTTCAGCTTTTTTAGTTTTAAGTTCTAGTCACTGGAATAAATGTCTGTACTGCTAAATCTTTGTGCATATCCATAATTACTCAATACATGACTGTTTAAAAATCAAACCTTTGTTTATATTCTTCCACAATTTTAACTATATAAAAATTATGCCCATTGGCTTTTCTAGAGATGATCAAGATGATTATAGTGAACTTATTTGAGTTAAAATTTATTTTCAGACATTACTTCTACTGGGTAATAACCAATATTTGTAAAATGGCCAACAAAATGGCACAAAGACATTAAGCAGAAAATATTCCATTCTTATTTCCCTTTTCCTCTCTAGTGCCTTATTATAAGTTTGTAGAAACTTTTGGTTGTTCAAACCAAAGATCTCTAAGGGCACAGTCCCTTGACCCATGAGCTCCTTCTAAACTCATGTCTTTGCAGTTATCATTTGGTCACTGTCCTGTAAAAATGTTAATTAGTTTCATTTCCTCAAATGGCAATATTTTATTTGGCATATTCTTTTGGAGAACACAGGCAAAACATGGACTTCATGAATGCGCTCTTCTCTTCATTAAGGTAAAATGGAGGTATGGAAATAAATTTAACAGTAGGAAGAATAGCTTTTGTGGTTCCAAATTTTATGTAGCTTGTAGTCTAGTTGGGAGGAGAAATCAAAAACAAATAATCAATGAATTAAATTTGTGGTAGATACTAGCAAGGAATTCAGTGAAAATAAGAGAAAATTAATTAATTTGCATAAGATAGTTTTTATTTCTATCACTAAAAGAGTATGAATTTTATAGGAGGAAATAATCATAATCCATTATGAAATATCTTCTTTGTTATGTAATTTTGATGCTTTCCATTGGCCAATACCACCTCATTATCTTATTCATGCATTAACTTAATCTTATGTGTTTAAGGCTATTTTGAGCAACTAAAAGAAAAGGAAGTAAAATTAACATTTACTGAATATCTAACATAGTCATATAATTAAAATGCATTAATTATTTTACTAATTGTAATTTCATAAATTAATAAACTGAGGCTCAAAGAGTTTAGGTAATTTACCCAAGATTAACCTGTCAGTGATTAAACTAGACTAAGCTTCTTCTCTAAATAAAAGCAAATAATTACAAGATAATGTAATAACCTCTTACACACCAGTTTGTGCAATGTGCTTTTCATAGTTTTATGGTTTTGCAATTAGTGCAAATTCTCTAGGGCAATGCTTCTCAAATTAACTGTAGTGAAGGGCCAGGTGTATTTTTTTTGTTTGTTTGTTTGTTTGTTTTTATTTCTAGTGCTTCATGTACAGATATTTTAGTAAAATACAAACTTATACGCTTAACTGTTGCCATAATATCAAATAGCTAAACTCTCGGTTTCTATACCTAATGTGAAATGTACAGGTAACATACTGTTCATGGACCTGAACCTGTCTGTGGACCACTTTTCAATAGCACTGCTTCAGGAAATCCAAATATGAATAAGTCATAAGCACTGCCTTTAAGAAGCTTACAGTCTACTTGTGAGTTAGACCTGTAGCCAGTTCATTACAAGAGATAGGAAAATAAATAATAGTAATATAAAGCAAGACTTTCACAGATGTAGTAAATATTTAATAAGCCCTGAAGGTAAATAAATTCCCAAAGTGAGGAATGTGAAGGAAGAGAGGAAAGGTCTGCCATTTTAAGGCTTTTAGACTTGGACGTGAATGCAATAGTAGTTAGTTTTATGTGATGGGGCCAGGCTATATTAGTCTTGTACCAAAAATCAAAAGGATTTGTGTTTGAATTGCTGTTATCCATGTTGACTATCTTGCATCTCATGAGGAACATTACAGCATCTATCCTTGGAGGAAGAAGAGAAATATTACATGCACAGATAACTTGGTGATTGAGAGCAGCTACACGTAAAAGCCACCAACTTCTCGGTGCAATCACAATTTCAGAGGCCATGAGCATAGTAGGTCAGATGTAATCCTAAAATGGAAATAGGCTATCATAATTTTGATTTCTCCCTCCTAGTTTAGAAATATAATGATCATAACTTATGATCCCATATTCTTTCCTCTTCACTTCCTTCAGGTAACCCTGCTAACAAAGCCAATGGATGGAGTGAATCACTTTGTGGTGTCAGAGTTTGTGCTCCTGGGACTCACCAATTCATAAGAGATCCAGTTTCTCCTCTTTGTGTTCTCCATGTTTCACGTGGCAAGCATGATGGGAAACTCCCTCATTATGCTCACTGTGACTTCTGACCCTCGGTTACACTCCCCTATGTACTTTCTGTTGGCCAACCTCTCTTTAATTGACCCAAGTGTTTCTTCTGTCTCTTCTCTCAAGATGATTTATGACCTTTTCAGAAAGTGTAAAGTCATTTCCTTTGGAGGCTGCATTACTCAGATCTTCTTCATCCACATCATTGGTGGTGTGGAGATGGTGCTGCTCATAGCCATGGCCTTTGACAGGAATGTGGCCATTTGTGAGCCTCTGCATTACCTGACCATGATGAGCCCATGAACGTGCATTTTCTTTTTAGAGGCTTCCTGGATGATTGGCCTTATTCATTCTGTGGCTCAATTGGCTTTTGTAATAAACTTACCCTTTTGCAGCCCTAATGTGTTGGACAGCTTTTACTGTGACCTTCCTCGGTTCACCAAACTTGCCTGTACAGACACCTACCAACTGGAATTTATGAACACAGCTAACAATGGATTCATCTCTGTGGGTTTCTTCTTCATATTGATCATTTCCTATGTTTTCATCATTCTCATTTTTCAGAAACACTCTTCAGTTCGGTCATCCAAGTCTCTGTCCACACTTTCAGCTCCTATTGCTGTAGTAGTTTTGTTTTTTGGTCCTTTGATATTCTTCTATACATGGCCATCTCTCTCTACACACCTGGATAAGTTTCCGGGCATTTTTGATGCAGTTCTCACTCCTTTACTGAATCCTATGATTTACACATTCAGGAATCAAGAAATGAAGGTGACAATGAGGAGACTCTGCAGACAACTAGTAAGTTATAGGAAGATTTCTTAAGCCTCTTCATTGACTACTGGAGTGCCATTGCTGATGATCAAAATCAGAAAGAAGCTTCTTTTTATCTTGATTATGCACACTGATAAAGAGTCTGTTTTGCCGTTCACTTAGAAGTGAGTGACATTTGCTTCTGAGAAGAGAGGAGTTTTATATAACATATTCACAATCCAAAGATTAGAATAAATCTGTGCATTAATTCCTGGGGAATAACATTTATGTGAAGTAATTTTTATAAGAAATACTAAAGAGGGCAAGCTTCTTAAGTTCTTCAGACAGGGAGAAATTTCTCTCTCTCTCTTTTTTTTGCTCTATCAGAAGTCTGTCTCACAGATAGGAATTCCTGGCAGTAAGCAATGTGGCATTTGCTAAGGGAGGTTTGAAACTGAGTCTCCTCACTGCACCCTGCTGCTTGTCCCCACCACACCTATGAACTGGGCGCAAGGAGGGAAAAGTTTTTGAGAGCATACACAAGGGAGTCAATGGGCACATTCTCTGAATAAAAGCTGCATGAGCTGTTCTTGGAATACAAAGAAAGACCTGGGAAAACATGGCATTTCTCCTTGATCAGCATTATCCTACTCAAATGGATTAAATTTTCATTACCCCTTTCTTTTATTTCCTGTTTTCCTTCAATAGCTCAATGGTCTTTGGACTAGGAGGGTTTTCTTTTTCCTTCCCTCTCATCTTTCATCTTTCTTCTTTCTCCTTCTTGATCTGCCCCATTCACTTCTTCTCCCCTCCTTCCCTTCACTCTCTGCTTTATATCCTTCTAACCTTCCTTTATCACTGCCCCTTTTAAATTGCTCTATTATAATTTGCTTACTACACAATCTTCTTGTCCTGATGAACTTTTGTGTATAGGTCACAAGGACTCAGCTATGGAGTGTGAGGGGAGAGTGGCTAAATGGCAAAGGTGGAGTCACATAGAGCAATGGTTTTCACAGTTTTTGACAGTGATCTACATACTGTAAAACTATAGTATATACCACAGTATATATTCCCCACCCCCAAACATATGCAACTGAAATATCATTTCACATAACAATTCCTATCTTAAGAAATTTTATTTTTTCCCGCTCATTTCCTCTTCTCTTCTGTTAAAAACTTCTAGTCAAAATCCACTAAACTGATTCCATAATCCATCAATAAAATGTGACTGCCTTAGTGGACTTGGTTGTAAGCAATTTTGTGCATGTGCGTAGAATAGTATCTTATTTTTCTTTGCCTTACTGAGGCTAAATAGGTAACCAGGGTAAAAAGCAGTCAGTGACTAATTTAGAGAAAATGTATTGGTTGTAATAAATAATTGAGAGACTTGGTAAGAGCAAGTGTTGAACTCCCTGATAAATTCCCTGTACTACATATTTATGATAGAATGTACTATTTCCTCCACTAAACTACCCTTCTGCACTCACTATGGTCTGCTAAATCTCTCTGGTCTTCTTACCTCTTTTATCATGTTTATTTTTTTCTGAATTTAGGGTCTTATCTTGGGAAGGCAAAATCAAAAGAGTTTTCAAAAATTAATTATCAGAAGAGAATGGTCAGGTGGTTGAAATAGCGGTATAGGTAGTATTGATAGCTAAAAACAAGAATGGTTATAGCATGCTATTTGTAAATATTATATTGTCACTCTGATTCATAAACAGCATAAGAAAATTTGGCTCTTTCATAGGCAATTAACTTTAAAAAATAATGAAGCCCATAAAATCAGCTTATAGCACAAAATATTATTCTTGTGAGCTACAGAATCTCTGCTAACTAGGAAGATTGCATAGAAGGTAAAGAATAATACTTACTGCCTCTAATTAAGAAAAGAATGAGTAAACCATGATAAATTTGTCATGTTATTGTAATAGAGAGAAAACCTGTTTCCTCATCTTGCTTTAATATAATATTTGGCAGTAAAGCATTTCTAAGTTTTTCTAAGCTGAGTTGTAAGGACTTTGCCAAAATGTTAACATAAATCTCATTGCTTCCTTTTCAGCCTCATTATTTCATGTTATCGTAAACCAAGAAAAATAGAAATTACTTCCTGGAAACCTCTACAGCTTTCTACAGCCACTCATTTTTGTCTTTTAGTATCCTCTTTCACATTTTTGAATAAACAGATACTTTATTTTAGGATAAATCAACTCTTCTTTCCCCTTGATAAACAAAACCAGAACCTATTACTTTGCATACTCAGTCATATTTTTTGGCCACTGTTACTTCTTCTATAGTTTCTATCACTTGTATTAATGGCTTTTAAACAAATTTTATTTCACAGAGCTAACCTGAAAGTGGGTAATTGAGAATTGTCTGTCATATATAATTATTTTAGTAGACCAGCAAAACTCATAAGCACACAAAATATAACCCCCTATAGCCATGCATATCCTATTTACACCCTCTAAATGACAATAAATGTTATTCTTAAAGTAGCAAAAATGGACACATTCACTAATATGATCCAAAGTTATAGACGCTTGGTAAAGGGGCACACACACACCCTGACCAAAGTTTCAGTATTCAATATTCAATTTTATTTAAAAATGATCCAAATAATATTTACTAATTAAATATATTTAGCAATTAACCAAGATCTTAAAATAAACTAAAATAAAATTAGAACTTATGTTTAAGTGAACACATTACAGAACTGTCAGAATTATAATCCAATTGAACACATAGCTTTATATTTTCCATAATGTTAAATGCTTGTTTTACACTCCATACTAATAAGATCCAGGAGATGACCTATAGGTGTTTTATTTTAAAAAATCAAATCATTCTGAATTGTCCAAGATTTATTTTGATTATGTAAATTTGGATTTTATATAAAAATGATTTTGACCTAATTTCTATGAGAAAATATTTTTTTTCTGAAAAGGTAGGACATTTGAAATTTTAGAAGTTTATTTTTTTATTTTTTGGGAATTTGGGAAACATTAGATTCATTTCCTCACTTCCTAATCTTTTTAACCAATACTCACAAGACTCCTTTATTTTAAGAAGTTTTGTCTCTAAGTTAATATCTCCTTGAGGTAGGATCATATTTCTCTTCCACAAAATGAGAGAAAAAGGCTTTTCAATTACAGAGATACAACTACACATAAAGCACTTAAGTTCAGTTCTACAACTTCAACTCTAGATGAAAAGTAGACTCAAATTTATCAAAAAATCAAAAGTAGAGACAGATACACAAAACTCTCACCAGATTTCAAAGAGCTGTTCTATTTCTGATGGAAACGACATAACCTTGCATATACAGATAACAAAAGCAAATGAAATTCTTTCATTTTTCATCTGATAAATAGATTCCCACCATCCCAATAGAGATTACCAAGTGATTAGATCATAATATCAAATTCTCAATCTTTGCTGCCACCAATGAGGAATAACCTAATTGATCTACACAAACTAGAATCGTAACCAAACTAGACCAAGACCAGAAAAAATAAGCCAAAACCCACCAAAGCAGAAAAACAAAACAGAAATCTGATTCAGTGAAGGTGAAGATTTATTGCTGCTTGGGATTCACTATAGGAACCAAGAAGAGGCACAACTGGGCTTAAGCAATCTCATGAGTTACCTGGCTTGGGTAATGTTTGTTAATAGGCCCCAGAAAGTGAGTCCACTTGGATATCTTGATGTGACCCCCAAAACAAAGTATAATTTTCAAAAAGTTAAAAACATGGCTAATATATAAAATGATTACATGCCAACTATTTAACTCACTAATGAGGGAAACAGCGATATGGTAAGCTGGTTCCAATTAAGTATCAATGGAATCTGTTTCAAAGACTGAATGAATATCACTCTGAATGCTCTTCAGAACTCTTGATTTCACCAATTCCATGATTCCAGTTGTGCCAGTGTTTCATAGCTGAGTTGAAGCACAGTGACCACTTCAGATCTAATAAGAACCAAATCCAAGGAAATAAAAAAACTAGAATCAGATTACCTCTTATTTACAAAAATACATAACCACTGATTTATAAACCGAGAGCCAAAAGATTCATGAAATAAATGAATTTGCTATATATTAAGACATTTAAAGTATAAAATCAATCTATATTTTATGGCATTCAAGAAGGTTGAAATAAAAAAGCAGTCAGTATAAATAGTACTCAACTTCACCGTTAAAAATGTAATTCCAAGTTAAAACCAATCCAAGCTGAAAAGCTGTGTGGAAACTATGTTAATTATAAGACCTGGGATGGCAGGTTCCTAATCTCTGTGATATATGAAATAGTCCATTCCTCAAACCTGGAAACAAAGCCTAAGTGATATTGCAGTTAGAGAGTAGGTTTATAGACTAAGATGTTGAGGAAGTGTTCTTGGTTCATAAAGTCCTAAAATGATGAAATCTATTTCTTCTCTGACTTTGTATCTGCTCCTTACTGGTCACATGAATTTACCAACTCAGTGGAAAGAAAAGCATCCATGAGTTAGATTTACCAATTGGTAACTAATCTTATTTGTCCTTTTCCTTAATCAGTAAGTATCTCATATGAGAAAATATCTGAATGTATTCTTCCAGTTGACAACCTAAACATTTGTAGCCATGGAACTCCCATATATGGTTATTTAGCAGTATATATTAAAAATTAAATAGTATTTTCTAGAAAATCCATTTCTCATTATATATCCTTGGGAAGCACTTGCACATGTGTACAAGAAGATATGTGAAAATATTTATTGTTATTTTGTAAAAGCAAAAATTTGGGAAAAAAATTCTAAATGTCTACCAATGGAAGACAGGCTAGATAAACTGATATGGTGGATATTCTCTATTTTTCCATTCTTAGCTAATGTTTACTTGTCTCTGTTCTGCTTTGTATACTGTGAAACTGAACTTTATTGACAATCAATGACTGGCTTTTACTCTCTGACTTTTCGATGGGTTTAGCCAATGGGAGGTTATGGCAGGAATTTGGAGGAGAGGTGGAGAGTGAAATCTGAATATGTTTTCATTAATAATTTGCAAAATTACATGTACAGAGTATATAGTATAATGTAAACTATAATCCACGGTTAGTGGCAATGCTCCAATATGGGTTCATCAATTGTAACAAATGTACCACACTAATGAAGGATCTTGTTAATGTGGGAAAGTATGGGAGGGGGGAGGAGTGGGGCATATGGGAATCCCCTATATTTTTTATGTAACATTTATGTAATCTAAAGTTTCTTTTAAATAAATAAATTTTTAAAAATATAGAATGTGTTTTCCCACAGATTCCTCCTTTCTGGGCCTTGCTCTGGCAGTTCCTGTTTTCTTCTACCAATGGCCTCAGCTCTTGCTCATGGCCTTTTTTTACTGCTACGTACTTCCTTTGGTTTCTGGTAAGTGTTCCATCCCTTTGCCTCTTCTGGTTGAGGGGCAGTAATGGCTCTCTGTTCTTGCTAATCCTGGATATTTTACCATTCCTTGTTGGTGGTTCTCCTTAATGATGCCTATACCTTTGTAAATTAGATTTTCCTCATTTACTCCATTTGAATGTAGCAGTTTTTTTCCAAGGGGGTCACTGATACAAGTATTTGTACAAGAAGCACCAGGAATCACCCTTTAAAATGGGATACTGGAATTGAGTCACTATGTATTTGAGGAGTACCTGTATAGTTTCCTTGTCTTTGGTGGGGTTAGGGGAGGGGATATTAGACTTGGGTCATATGAGTCACACAGTCACTATGATTGTTCAAATGATCCCTGGTGTTTGTATAGAATGAAATGCAGTTGAAGGACAAGGCACTTTTATTTAGTCAGCCAAAGGGGTGCTGATGCAAAATACCAGAAATTGGTTGACATTTATAAAGGGTATTTATTTGGGGTAGAAGCTTACAGTTACCAGGCCATAAAGTGTAAGTTACTTCCCTCACCAAAGTCTGTTGCCACATGTTGGAGCAAGATGGCTGCCACAGTTCAGGCTTCCTCTTCCTCTTAAGGCTCTGTGGTCTCAGCTTCTTCCAATAACAGCAGTCGGCTTGTATAAATCTCATCTCTCTCCTGGGGCTCGTTTCTCTCTGGGCTCGGCTGCTTTGTTCTCTCCACAAGGTCAGCTCTAGACTCTCAGGGTCTGTAGGCTTTGTCTCTTCCAAGGGCTCGAATCTGTCCAGGCTCAGCTGCTCTGCTTGCTCCACAAGGCTAGCTCTGAACCATCAGGCAAACAGCTCGTCTCTCTTCCTGTGGCCTCTGCTGTGTCTATGGATCTGTCTCTATTTCTCTGTGTTTTTCTCCTGTATGTTTACTTCCCAGGCTCCAGCTCAAAACTCCCAACTCTGTCTTTGTCATGTCTTTTCTCTGTGAGTCCCCACCTGCCAAGGGGCAGGGACTCAACACCCCACTGACATGGCCCAATCAAAGCCCTAATCATAACTTGACCAAGTAAAAGTGAAACCTCAGACAGACAAGTTTACAAACATAATCCAATATCTATTTTTGGAATTCATAAACAATATCAATTGTTACAACACAATTATTTATAAACAACTAAAGGTCAGAGCCACTTAATCTCCCAAAGCCTTGTCCTATTTGCTGGTGGAGCAAGCACCTTTATCCAAGAGCAATTGTTTCATAAGGAAATGCTATTTCTCTTCAGGACCCACTCCTACTACTCCTGTGTGCCTCTAGGACCATAACAAGAGGTAGATACCAAAGTAATCTGGACAAAGAAGTACAATGCCTTCTCTAATAATATAGATTTGTTACACCAAAAGAATTGTAGGAACTTGTCAATTTGTATTTTCAAGAGTCTGGGGAACATGTATGAAAATTAATTCTAAGGATATTAGGCTAAAAAAAAACATGAGACTAAATCAGGCAGAATTTGTTGGCATTGGTGTATTCAGTTGTGCTTCAGGCATTAAGGTTGACTTGAGTGCCTGGTATGGTGTTAATAGCCTGGTAGAATGACAGATATAGGTCATTTTATATCTTCCCATAACCTGCAGAATTGTGTGGGAGAGAGTGTAAACTACAATGTGAACTATGGTCCATGCTCATTGACAATGCCCCAGGATGCATTTATCAATTGCAATGAATGTGCCACACTAAAGAAAAATGTTGTTTATGTGGGAGAGTGTGGGAGTTTTGGGAATTTGGGCATGTGGGAATCCCTATATTTTTTGTGTAACATTTATGTAATCTAAGCATCTTTTAAAAAAAAAATTTTTTTTAATAGGCTGCTAGATTGGTTAGTTAAATTCTGCACTCAATGAAGATATTCTCATGTAAATGCCCATCGAGGGCAGCCATTTTGGAAAAGGCTTTTATTATCAGGTGAACAAGATATCCATTGGGTGGGTTTCAGCCAGCCTCTTTCCCCAGTCCCTCCAGTGCTTACTCAGTGGGCCCAGGTACAAAGTGGCCATGTCAATAGGGATGGAAGCTAAGCATGGATTCAACAACATGGACTTCCCCTCACCAAAGCTGATCTGGCTACTACCACAGTTGAGTCCCAACCTACATATGACAGAAGTCAATGTTGAAACTAATTTGGCACCATTCCTTAGAGGAAATGAACCAGCTACTTGGTGAAAAATTGATTACATTAGACCTATTTTATTATGGAGGAGGCAGTGATTTATCCTAGCAGGAAAAGCTACATGTTTCAGAATGAATTTGCCTTAGTAGTCTGCTGACTTGGCTTTGTACTGTGTCAACTTAGCTAAGCTAGAACTATGTTTTCCAGTATTTTTTCCATGTATGTTTCCAGATTAGGGTTTTCCACAAGAAAAATTTGTGTGAGCTTCTGAAAGTGAGAGTGAAACAGTAGCCACTTTTGATCTCAAACTTAGTGCAAGACAGGGGCTGTTGTAGCTCAGATTTGTTATCACTGATCTTCTGGTTGAAGTTGCTAGTGTGGAGGCAGCAACTGGGCCTGCAACTCCTCTGACTCCCCCTGGATCTCTTCCTTCAGCTTCTCCAAATCCTGAGACAAGTACAAGTATATTTTTATACTGAAAATTACCAAATTATTCTGCAGGTCACCTGCATCATCAAACTTGGAAGCAGGAAAAGAAAGACATTTCTAGTTTGTCCTTGTTCTCCTCCACTTCTTGTTTCTGTTCCCTTCCAGACTGCTAGCTCTGCTGTCTTCAGGCCCAGCACAAGGTTCATGGGCAAGAGGTTTACATAGAGTGCTTAACAGCTTCTGCCACTACATAAGGACTAATCCCTGTAAGAAATCCCTTATTCTATGTCATTCATAGTGTTTCTACTTCTCTGACCAAATTCCAAGGGATATACCCTCAAGACTTCTGTCAGGCAAACATTTTTACAGTATGCCTCATCTATCACAATGGTATCTACAAAAAATTACGTATGACCAAAGGACACATTTTACAGCAAATGAAATATAGTAATGAACTCACAACCATGGAATTCTTTGGTCTAAGTATTTACCTAGGTCAGCCATAGGGATGCTCATCAGCAGGGCTCTGGATTAAATTCTCAAAATGTTGAGACCAGACCATCAACTCCAAATTATTTAGACTGGTAAATGTTTTAGTCAGACTTGGACTCTGGGATGTCAGATCAGTCGACTGAAAAGCACTTCTTCATTCTTCTTAGAATAATGGGCATGGTCTCTGGCCTACGAGCAGACTCCCCATAGGAGCGTCTTCTTAGGAATTGGGAAAATCTGCCTACTGCTAGTCTTTGTGGCCACAGTATAGCTGAGAGCAGCCTCTTTAAACTGTTTTATACTGTCTTTAAAACAGTATAAAAGAGAAGAACAGATAAATCTGAGGCCCAGAAATGTCATGTATCCTTAAAGAAATGAGGAGATACATCTCAAAGTTCCACTAGTTTAAACTCAGTTGTGCCTATAAAAGGTGTGAATAGGGGTCAAGATTCAAACAAGTTACTAAACCTCTCCTGGAATATAAGAAACCTCATGTGCCATCGATTAAGATCAAAGAGTTCCTAGAAATGCTAAGAGTATAAAATTCTCTCTTCTGTTTTAGTCTATGTCTAACTTTGTGTTCAACTTTGAAATCTGTGTCTAACTGTCAGTTTGCTTTTTCTTAGAAAATCAGATTTGGGGTTCACCTATGACAAATTAAATAACAGTGAAAGGTAAGCTAAAAATGAGCCTTTAAATGTCAATAGTGTCTTGTGAGTGAACTTATTGTTAAATCATAAGTGAAATTGGTTCAACTGTTAGAAAAACCAAAAACTTAGCTATTGTGCATTCAAACAATGTATTCAATACACTGCATTTTGCCTCTCCAATTTAGTTTTTGGCTAGGTTGGTCACTGCCCCTAAAACAATAAAAGTATCTATGACATCTCTGGTTGTGCTCCTGAAGTCGATGGAGACTACGTTGCAGTTTCAAACTCCTGCAGCAGGCAGTGATAGCTCAAAATAGCCAAATGTACAATGGATATTGCCTCCAGAGTGGCACTGTTTCATAGTGCCAAAGGGTGCTATGCACCAGGCCAGTGGAATACTGGAGCCTACTTTCCTAGCTTCTCTCTAGGGTCAACTGTGCTGCAGCATGCTGGCTGTGTGAAGGACACACCAAGTGGAGCAATGAATACCAGAGTATTTTAAGTAGAACTTAAAGACAATTGGCATTGTGGTCTGCTCCCAAGGAGAGATAACATGTAAGGTATTGCAAACTTAGAGCTTAGATCTATTTAAATGCAGCTCAAAGAAAAACTTATGCATTAGGTAGTGCATTAATTAGTATTAAGTACTGTACCTATATCTCCTACTCTAGATATATGCCTGATGATTATGGTAGTATCTTTTCTATTCTAGACCATATGCAGAGGGACATTGAACATATTAAAAGTCCAGGTAAACTTCATTTTCTAAGTAGTTAATGAACATGCCCATAAGATAAAAATGGCCACCTTGCCTGAGAGAAGTGGGGGCAACAGCTCTTTTAATTTAAAAAGCCACCAAATTAACTTAGGAGTGACTTTTCAGTCTTCACCCCACACCAGGTGGAAGACATGCTTAACCCAGCATGTCTTATTCCAGAACCTCCTAGCCCTTATTCCAGAACCTGCCCCACTCATACCCTTGGGAGGACTGGCAAACCCACATGCCATCATGCAAAGTTTAAGCATTTCCCACCAGAAGGGAAATAGCAGACAAGGTGGCTGGGACCCACTTCAGCTTAGCCCCTTTGAGATGGTCCATGGACAACCGTTCCTCACCCAGGACCTGGAAACCAGGTTCTGATCACAACCTGGCAAGAAAACAAGCCTCACTCTCAATTACAGCCAAAATGAAAGGAAACTTACTCTATAGTTCTGATCACTCCCACAGCTATTAAAGTTAAAGGAATTTCCAGCTTGGTGCACTAATCCTGAGTGAAGCCAGCTGCCCAAGGAAGTACCAGGTCACTGAAAGCATCTGATGGGACATGTGAGTGCCAGTCATTGGGTGGCCTGAAGTACCTCTTCAAGAGACAAAACCAAGCAGTGTTTGTGTCAAAGCCAGCTGTTCCCTCTAACTCTAGCCCAAATGCCTATTGCTAGGGGGAAGGCAAACAAGACACCACTTAAGAAGCTTTGTCTGTTTTCATTTCCTGTAGTTTCTTCCTATACAATAAGTAAAAGGGCAATGCCTCTTCTCATAGTTCTACTCCACCATAGGAACTGGGATTGGCAATTTATACCTAACCCCATTGTCTATTGCAATCTCTCCCTAGGGTTAACCAACAGCATAAAATAACTGAAGGAAGAATATTGTTTCCCATCAACTTCAGGAAGATGCAGCCTTTGCAAGCACCTGGCCTTTTCTACTTTTGTGGTCCAGTATCCTCTTAGTGGGACAATATATTGTCAAAGTTCTAATTAAACTTATTTCTTCCAGAATCAACATCTTGTTAGCTATACGGAGACTTCATCCAGCTTCACCCAGGTGGCCAGATCTGTCTTCCTCCAACCGAGATAAAACAGCCAGAGGGTTTTACACCTTTGTCATATAGGGCCTATTGCCCCTAACCAGCAGGAAGTAAGTACAGAATAATGACCATCTCCCTTCTGTACCCTTTTAAGAATAAAGGTGTAAACTCTCTGAAGGGGGAAGGAAGCAGTCTAGATAGGGAATAAGTAGACAGATCTGGAACCTGGCAAAAAGTCCACATGGACATCAATACCCCTAAGATGGCTGCTGGAAGACACTCATGAGATTCTCCCATTCAAAACCAGATTTCCTTTGGAAGCCAGGAAAAGCCCCATATATTCTCCAGGGGCCATATCATTGGGCTCTCCTGGGGGATTGATAGGGTAATCAATCAAAACAGTAAAAGCTGGGACTCCTCCCATGTCATTAGCAAAGGGGCAGAAAAATTAATGGTTTAAAAAACAAGCAGGAAGCCAAATCAGCCTTCACCCCATTCCTTGCTTTCCTCGCCTGACTCTTGCAGTTTTTCCCCTGCCATAATGGCCATGCAAGTAAAACCTAGGCAGTTAAAATCTCTAATGGGCAATTTTAGTTTGTAAATTAGCCGACTTTATCACCCTTCAGCCCTTTCCTCTCTACAGCCCAGATTCCCCCAGGCTGATTTAGGAGCCCTTTCATCTAGGTTCCCATTGCATTAAACATGCCTTTAGTGGAGCTCTTATCTCTATTAGATAAAATCGTTTCATTTGTATGTATGTGTTTCTTTGCTGAACTCCAAGCCCCTTGGGACAAGGACTGTATTGTGGGTAATTGTCAAGAATGGGTTAAATGAATAAAGCCCATGTCAAGGTTCTAGCTTTCAAGGAACTGGCAATCTAATAGACTTTTAAAATTTCCTTTTTAGTGGCTTTTGAGATCATTTTGGAGATTTTAGATTGTGTGACTGTTTTTTTAAGGTGAAAGATTCAAGTAATTTCTCTTGCCTGTTCAGCATTACTTATGCTAAGGTGAAATTTAGAGTGGAACCACATGATTTTGATTAAATTGTCCATAAATAAATTTCTCTCCACTCCCCAGGCATTCTGCCTCCTTCTAAACCATAAGCAAGCAAGGCAGAATTGGCAGATAAAATTCCAATGGTGACGCTCTTAAAATATCCAGTCTCAAGTTGTTTTCTCTTCAGAGACTTATTACATGGTTTTTTTCTTTTGGTTGCTCCTACCAAACCCATAGGGTCCCAGTGACAATTCTCCAGACCATATGAACTACATTGGCAAATCCAGGTTTCAGCAGGAGTATCTGGTCACTATTCTCCAGTGCTGTTAATTAACCACCTTTTTTTTTTCTGGATACTTAACTTTTTGTATAACAGCAGTGGCAGAAGCAGAAGCTCAGTTGCCAAGGTACTCTAATTTTCTGAGAATGCTGTGGTCTGGGAACAGGTAGGTGGAAAGATAGAAAGTCAAGGTAACAACAGGAAAAAATTGGACTTGATCTATTATGTCCAGTTACACAATAACAGTCTAGTGATGGAATCTCCATTTGCAGATATCAAATACATTTTTGGTTTTGTTCAAACAGATTATAATGTAGAAGGAAGGAACAGATCATATTACAGAGTATATAAGGGTGGTTATAGACTTTGGAGAAAGGCAAATAACTGACTTTGACTTCTACTTGGTACTAGAAATATGTTTTGGGGTTTTCAGCCTGAAACTGAAGCTATAGAGGAGAGTTGGGGCCAGCACAATGCAATTTCTTTAGCATAGGCAAGGG
>JAQZBX010063126.1:0-16764 GCA_029593785.1 Cabassous unicinctus
ACATAGTAGCTTTTAGAGAAAGCCTATTCAAGTAAGGAAACAATCATCATGTTCTGGGCTTCTGGATAAAACTGTTATATATTCTTTATAAAAGGCCCTTAAATGCCTCTGTCCCTTGGAGATCGCTGGGATCATGGGAGATTGAAAATTTGCATCTTTGGAGGATTTGCTTTAGATTCACATTGGATATGAGGAAGAATCTATATTTTGTCTAAACTATATTTGCCTACATTGTTGAGATAACACTTCCATGCATGTCTTGGATAAGTTGGGCATTAACTATGTGTCTCTTCCATCACCCATCACTAGAGAAAAGATTGCTGCTTTGCAAAGCATGAGTCAGAAAGAGTAAATTAAAAATGGACCAAGAAATCTCTAGCCAGTTTGCAACTCAGCCATGCTGTTTCATCTGCCCACTTCATTTTGCTTTCAGTTTGTATAAGTGACTCCTGTCTTCAACAGTCAGAAGTTGATGGCTGCATTGAAGGGAGGCCCAGATTCCTGCCTTTTAGGTGCTTTGAGTACAGAGCTATCCCTCACTATGGCTGGCTTTAGCAGTTTCCCTTTACTCTGACATTGTCTATTTTTTCCTTCCCCTTTAGGACTTTCTAATTCAGGAGCATTAGGAGGCCCAGTAACAGAATATAAAACATTCCCCCACTCCTTCCTCCGTTTCCCCTGCCCCCCCCACAAAATAAATAAATAAAAGAAACCACAAACAAAACCTAAGCTTACTTTTAGGAGATATTAGATTACTTTAATAAGAAATGCCAGAAAGCTTTCCACTAACCTCCTTGGTATGACTTAAAGTCACACCAGTGACAACTTTCATTTCTTCTTTGGAGGACAACTATTCATGTCTAAGCCTTTTATCCCGGGATGGGGATAAAACATTTTTACTGTTATTTCCATATTTGGGGGGAATAGCTGGTGACCAGAGAACTCCAGAGGCAAAAACATACTTGTGGTGAGACTGAATAAAAACCTTAGACTTTCATTCATTCATTCACTCACTCACTTTTTTAAAAAAATTGAATCCTTAGCCTTACTTCCTGTGTTTCTTTAAATCCTCTTCCTGTTTGTAGATGGATGGCCCTCTGAATAATTTGGGAAGCTCCAGCTATTACTCAAAAAACATGGTCAGGGGTTTTGGGAATAAGAGAATCTTCCTTCTATCCCAGCAACTCTACTCCCAAAGAGTTCTTCATACAACAAGCAAAAGTTGATCTCCTTTGCCAAATGCACGACTTTTAATCTAAGGCTGTCATGCGTATTACCAGAATTGAACTCTTGTCACCTACAGGCAGGGTTGGTTCTTCCTGTACATGTGCCTTCCACTGTCAGGGTCTCATCCACATCTGTCCTATCTCTTGTGATACTGCACCACAGAGGCCTCTCCAAAAACTCCTCAAATTCTATCTGCTGTAATTTACAAAACAGTTAATGGCTCAGGGAGCTGCTTTCCTCTTACCACCAGCATTGCTAGAATATATAATCTCTAGAAAAGTTATCTTGATGATAACCTTGGGATCTGGAATTGGTTTCTAGGGAAAGCATCCTGTTTAAGAATTCCTGGAAGTCCTGGGCTCAATCCCCAGTACCTCTAAAAAAAAGAACTCATGGAGTCAGGAAAGCCTTACCTTTTTAAAATTTTTATTTATAGCACTGTTCACCCATTTAAAGTGTACAATTCATTGTTTTTTAGTATATTCTCAGGGTTGTGCAGCCATCACCACAATCTCATTTTGGAATGTACATTCTCCCTAAAAATAACCTCATACCCTTTAACAGTCAGGCTCCATTGAGTCCCCCACCTCCCAGCCCTAAGCAACCACTAATCTACTTTTTATCTTTGCTTATTCTGGACATTTCATATGAGTGGAATCATACAGTATGTACCCTTTTGTGTCTGTCTTCTTTAATTTAGCATAATATTTTCAAGGTTCATTCATGTTATAATATGTATCATTACTTCATTCCTTTTTATGGCTGAATAATATCCTAATTCTATTGTATGTATATGCCACATTTCGTTTATCCTTTCACCTGTTGGTGGACTCTTGGGTTGTTTCCATCTTTGATTATTGTGAATAATCCTGCTATGAACATTAGCTTACAAGTGTCTGTTTGAGTCCCTGTTTTTAATTCTTTGGTGATATACCTAGGATTGTGGGGTCTTATATTAGTTCTGTGATTAACTTTTTTGAGGTACTGCAAATCTGTTTTCTACAGTGGCTACACCATTTTACATTCCCACCAGCAGTGCACAAGGGTTCCAGTTTCTTTACATCCTCCCCAATACTTATTTTCCTTTTTTAAAAAATTGTAGCCGCCCTAGTGGATGTGAAGTGGTATCTAATGGTTTTGTTTTTGTTATTTTTTTTAAAGATTTATTTATTCCCCCACCCCTCGTTTTGCACTTGCTGTCTGCTCTCTGTGTCCATTCACTGTGTGTTGTTCTGTGTCTGCTTGTCTTTTCTATTTTAAGTGGCACCGGAAACCGATCCTGGGACCTTCCAGAGTGGGAGAGAGGCGCTCAGTCTCTTGCACCACTTCAGCTTCCTGGTCTACTACATCTCTTATTGTCTTTCCTCTGTGTCTCTTTTTATTGCATCATCTTGCTGCGCCAGTAGTCCTGTGCAGGCCAGCACTCCTGCACAGGCCAGCACTCTGTGTGGACCAGCTCACCTTCAGCAGGAGGCCCCAGGAATCGAACCTTGGACCTCTTATGTGGTAGATGGGAGCCCAATCACTTGAGCCACATCCGCTTCCCTATCTGGTGGTTTTGACTTGCATTTCTCTAATGACTAAGATGTTGAGCATCTTCTCATGTGCTTATTGGCCATTTGCTTATCTTCTTTGGAGGAATGTTTATTCAAGTCTTATTCAAGTCTTTTGCCTCATCTGTTTTGCTTCTCTTTTTGCTCTTTGTTTTTGTTGTGTGTTTTTTTGCTCATTTTTTGCTCCTTGTCTCCTCATTGTCTGTTTGTTGTTGTTTTTTGTTTGTTTGTTTGTTTGCTTGATTGTTTTCTTTAGGAGGCACCAGGAACCGGACCTGGACCTCCCATGTGGGAGGCGGGCATTCAACTGCTTGAGCCACATCTGCTCCCTGCTTGTTTTTGTTTTGTTTTTGCTCATTGTCTGCTCCTGGTTTTTGCTCGTCTGTTCTTTGTTTTTTGCTTGATGTCTGCTCGTTGTTTGTTCATTGTTTGTTTGTCTTCCTTGAGTGCCTATGTGGAAGATGGGCACTCAACTGCTTGAGCCACATGTACTCCCCTCTTTTGCCCATTTTTAAATTGGGTTGTGCATCTTTTTGTTGTTGAGTTGTAGCAGTCCTTTATATATTCTGGATATTAAACCCTTATCAGATATATGATTTACAAGTATTTTCTCTCGTTCTGTGGTTTTTGCTCTCTTGTGTCCTTTGGTGCACAAAAGTTTTTCTTTTTTCTTTAAACTTTTTATTTTGAAATAATTTCAAACTTATAAGACTATTGCAAAAATAATACAAACCCCATACAGAGAAATATACATACACTCCCCCGCCCCAAGTACTATCTTTCTACATATCAATCCATCTATCTATTTATATGTTTAAATGTCTAAACATTTGAGAATAGGCTGTATACATCATGCTCCTTGAACATGTAACACTTTCATGTACATTAATTAAGAACAAGGATATTCACTTATGTCACTACCTTAAGTATAGGTATCAAGTTTAAGAAATTTAACATTATAAAACACAGTATGTATTCCAGTTTTTCCATATGTCCCAGTAATATTCTTTTTTTACTTCAATTTTATTGAAACATATTGATTAACCATAATGCTTTCTTGAGGTTTTTCTCTTCCATTATTAGATCCAGTCCAGGATCATGTATTGCATTTATTTACTTATTTATTTTTAAAGATTTATTTATTTATTTCTCCCCCCACCATTATTTTACACTCGCTGTCTGCTTTCTGTGTACATTTCATTGTGTGTCCTTCTGTGACTGCTTGTCTTCTTTTTAGGCGGCACCAGGAACCAATCCCAGGACCCTCCGGAGTGGGAGAGAGGTGCTTAATCTCCTGCGCCACCTCAGCTCCCTGGTCTGCTGCAGCTCTTATTGTCTCCTCTATGTCTCTTTTTGTTGCATCATCTTGCTGCGCCAGCTCTCCACGCAGGCCAGTACTCCTGCGCAGGCCAACACTCTGCATGGGCCAGCACTCCAGCGCAGGCCAGCACTCCAGCGCGGGCCAGCACTCCTGCGCGGGCCAACACTCTGCACGGGCCAGCTTGCCTTTACCAGGAGGCCCCGGGAATCGAACCCTGGACCTCCTATATGGTAGACGGGAGCCCAATTGCTTGAGCCACATCTGCTTCCCCATGTATTGCATTTAATTGTCATTGTCTCCATGATTTCTTATGAGAAATTGGCACTTAATCTTATTGAGACTTCCTTGTTTGTGACATATTGCTTCTCTTGCAACTTTTGAGAATTCTCTCTTATCTTTGGCATTTGACAGTTTGATAATAATACATTGTGGTGTGCGTCTATTTGGGTTTATCCTGTTTAAAGTTCGTTGAGCTTCTTAGATGTGTGTATTCATGTCTTTCATTAAATTTGGGAAATTTTCAGCCATTATTTTTTCTAATATTCTCTCTGCCCCTTTCTCTCTTTGTTCTCTTTCTGAGATTCCCACACTGCATATATTAGTATGCTTGATGGTGTCCCACAGGTTCCTCATGCTCTGTTCACTTTTCTTCATTATTTTTTCTTTCTGCTCTTTCAGAATGAATGATTTCTATTGTCTTATCTTCAAGTTCCCTGATTCTTTCTTCTGCCAACTCCAACCTACTGTTGAACCCTTCTAGGGAGTTTTTTTTTTATTTGTGACAGTGGTCTTCAATTCTGGCTCCTTTTCATGATTTCTGTCTTTTTATTGATATTCTCTATGTATTCATCTGTCATTTTCCTCATTTTCTTTATTTATTTGTTTCTGTTTTCCTTTAGCCCTTTGAGCATATTTAGGTCCTTTTTAAAGAAAGTCTTTGTCTGGTATGTCCCAGATCTGGTCTTCCTTATTGATGATTTCTCAAGTTTAATCCTCTCCTTTTCCTGGGCCATCACTTCCTGTTTCTTTGTTTGCTTTATAATTCTTTTGTTGCAACCTGGACATTTTGATATTTCAATGTGTTGTCTCTGGGATTTAGATTCTGAAGGATGTTACTTATGCTTTTATGCAGCTAGTGTTATGATAGAGATTTCCTTGAATGCCAGGAGCTAACAGAAAAGAAAGGGAAAAAGGACAATTTTCCCAGCCTTTCCATATTGGCCTGTGTGAGTGCTCGCCTTCAGATTTTCACCATAGAGAACAGCCCAAGGTAAAAGAGTAAAGACTCCCTGGGCTTTTCTGTGTGTGGTTCTTGTTCTGGACCTAAATCGGTAGACCTAGGAGTTCCCCCATTTTCACAGATAGGAATGTCTTCATTCCCCTAGGAAACAGTGTTTCCTCACAGTCGCATGTGCTACACTCCTTGGACCCAGGCACTCCTTGGACCTAGGCAACTGCTGTTTGACTGTTCTGTTCAGTCACAGAGCTCTGGGAGCTGTGCCTAGGTACAGGGCAAGTTCTGGGATGGTGAGCCTGCAACATGTATCCTGGTTGGCCCTAGATGGATTGACAGAGATGTATAAGCACCTGTATATGTGCATGAAGGTTACTCTGCTCCCTCTAGAACCAGGACCAAGGACCCCCACCAGGAGCATAATCTGTGCCAAGCCAGTGGAGGAATGGGGGAGGCTCCAGCAAAGTCACCAGGAGATCCTGCCATTTTTAAGTTGCCTCTTTCTTGATTTGGTGCTTGCCCTGTTATTGTAATCCTTTATGTGTTTTCCGGAGTTTTGAAAAAGATTTTCAGTCAGTTCTGCTTGTTGTGGATGAAGCTTCTGTTTGTGGATGAAGTCCTGGACTGTCTCACTCTGCCATCTTGATCAGGGCGGGACCTGCACAAAAGTTTGGATTTTTATGAAATTCAATTGATCTTTTTCTTTTGTCTTGTGCTTTTGGTGTTGTACCTAAGAAACCATTGCCTAAACCCAAGGTCACCAAGATATACTCCTGTGTTTTCTTCTAAGAGTTTTATAGTTTTTAGATCTTACATTTAGATCAGGGTTAAATTTTGAGTTAATTTTTGTGTATGAAGTGAGATGGGGGTCCAACTTAATTCTTTTACATGTGTATCTGGTTGTCCCAGCACTATTTGATGAAACCACTGTTCTTTCCCCATTTAATTGTCTTGACTCCCTTGTCAAAGGGAAGCCTTAATTAATCTTTACGTAATGACTATGTTTTCTCACTCATTGCCTGCTCAAACTCTCTTCCTCTTCATACTCCTCCTCTTCCTTTCAAGTCCCTGTTTCCAAAATACTCTTAAACATGAAAACTTTTGACTGGTATAAACTAGGTTTTGCTGAAATACCTGAGGGACTGAGAATAAATTAACATCAATCTCAAGATCCCAAATAAAGGGAAAGTGCACAACAATTCCTTTGCCATATATGGAGCCCCTGCATTGCTGCCCACCCAGCTATCCATTCGGACGTGTGTGTGTGCATGTGTGCGTGTCCCCTCCATGGTACAGGCCACTCAACCCCCCCTGAAAGGTCTCTCTTTACTAAAGTTTGTGTTTCTCTTTAGTATAGGCCAGAGGCCCAGGTGCACTCTACCTGAGAAGCTGTTAACCCATGTTGGCTACATTTGTGACATTTGTGATTAGAACTTTTGTAGCATAGGAACCTCAGAAAGATCTTCTAGAAGAGAAGGAAACATTAACCCAAAATGTTGTGGATATAAAAGAGGAAGTCACCTGCAGGATGAGAAGCAAATTTCATCTGCTTCACTAAAGTAATGAAGACGGGTTCTGGCTTGAGGTCTTCTTTGCCTAAATGCCAAGATCCCTGTGGAGAGTAGAACATCCATTATGCACCTGGTGGGGATACCTTGATCTAGCCTGCCCTAGCCTCTTGTTCATACAAGAATCCTTTCCTTGGTCTCTTCTGTTACCTTCTTTCCTTACTGAGACTCATTTTCTACCAGGCTAGTCAGAGGCAAGGAACTTCTGTCCTGCCTGTAAGTTTCACCTTCACTGAACCCTGCCCTTTCTGAAGAGTTCAGAAATGGAATGGGGGAAGTGGATGTGGCTCAAGCAGTTGCGTACCTGCCTATCACATGGGAGGTCCCAGGTCCGGTTCCTGGTGCCTCCTAAAGAAGATGAGCAAGACAGCGAGCTGACACAATGGGCTGGCACAGCGAGCTGATGTGACAGGCTGATGCAATGAGATGACGCAGTGAGATGTTGCAATGAGGAGACACAGTGAGGAAACACAATGAGAGGCACAACAAGCAGGGAGCAGAGGTGGCTGAAGTGATTGGGTGCCTCCCTCCCACATGAGAGGCCCTGGGTTCAGTTCCTGGCACCTCCTAAAAAAAAGATGATGAACAGAGAGCAGACAGCGAGCGCAAAACAACAAGGAGGTGGGGAATGAATAAATAAAATAAATCTTAAGTATATATATATATGGAATGGGTTTAGATGGAATGGGTAGGGAGGAAATTGAACCGATATTTTGCTCATTCATCCTCTGAAGTTGAGAGACTTAAATTTTAGACTTCAGCACTGAATTTGTTGAATTTTGTTCAGTAAAAATAAGAGGTACTGTTAGAATCTCTCAGGAGCCTTCATGCACCCCTGCAAAATAAACCAAACTGTTCAAAAGAGATGGTAGTAAATCCTTTTGTAGATGATATTAGTAGGAAAGCCTGAAGAAAAGAGGGAGTTTCCCATTTTTACTATCCTCCCTCATCCATAAATCTGATTCCTCATCTTTCTCTCACTAAGATCTAGTCAGGCATGAGTCCTGTTCTGGAGCCAGATGGGATAGTGTGGGATCACCAACCAGGTTAGCCCTAGTAGCCTCCAGACCTCCTGGGAAAGGAGAAGCTAAGTATTTCAGTCTCTTCAAAGACCTGTGTCACTCACTTTGGCCTGGCTTAGCCTGGTTTCAGTGCTCCATAATTTCTGTGCCTTCCCAGGACATATTACCGTTTCAACAATGCAGAGTCCTGAAAATTTTAATGGGACACCTCCAAGTGCTCTCTGAAACTCCTTGCTGAAGAGTCTGGAGGGAGAACAGCAAGTTTCAGACTATTTTCCTTCCCCTTCAGGCCTAATGACCTGCACCTAGCATCTCCAGCACTCAGATTTTGCAGATAACAGTTCCAAAACAATGGTAATAGTAAGGCAGAGACATATATCCTTTGTGGCTACTGAGTTAGAGGTTACAGACTGGATATAGACTGTTACACCTCCAAGTTTCTAAACAGCCCCTCAACCTACCTAGGCAGGAGACCTTAACCACTTGCTGAGATCTGAAGTTCTGGGGTGAGAATGTCATAGGGCAGGTTGGAAGATGATTTTTGTCTTCATTCCAAAGATATATTGCTGGAGTAGCAATTCTGTTTTATCCTCAGGATGAGTTTGCCCAAACAATATTATATATGCCCTGTAATATCAACAGTAGGGCATCCATAGACACTTGATAGGTGTAATGGTGAGAAGGGAAGGGAATAAGTATGCTTTATGGAGATGTTATTTTCCAGATTTTTCTTTCTCTCCCTCCCCCTCTCCCTCCCTTCTTCCTTTCCTCTTCCCCTTTTATTCCCCCTCTTTCTCTCTCCCTTCTTTCCCTTCCTCTCTCTCTTTCTCTTCTTTCTCTCTTTTTTTCTTCCTCACTTTTGTTCCTGGTGAGAGAACTGCTTGGATAGAAAGGAAGCAGAATTATAGCATTCCCAATAATTATTTCATTGTCCCAGCCTTACAAGCTCGTGTTGCCAGCTGTTTCCACTCCACCCAGACCCTTGGGTGCTTGGGAGCCCTGTGTTCTCTAAACCTAGGCAAAAAAAACCAAACAAACTACAAAAGCATGAAATGGATGCATTTACAGCATGTGGATTCTCTTTCCTAAGATAACTGAGGACTAATAGTAGATTTATTTAGTTACTATAAATAACATAATGTATAATTCCTTTCCTTCTTTTGGCCCTGGATTTCTTTCAACCCTGTTAGCCTTGGATGTTAATCTCCATGACTGAGACTTTTACCCTTTATTACGTTGAGTTGGTATGCTACTAGGCTTGGTGGGATTCTCAGTTCCTCTCAAAACCTGCCTTCTTATCTTCTGGGTTAGGTTTCTCATTTTCCATTCTTCTCTTGGGCTGTACTCTACTTCATCCCTGTACCTACATTTCCTTGTACCTTGCTCTCCAAATGAGATAAATACTTGACCCCCACTTGGACTCAAATTTCTTTCCTTCTTTGGATTTAGTGCAGGCCACAACCTTGACTTGCAGTTAGCACATCTCCCAATCTCAGTAGTCTCTGGAAAAGTAAGTTACCATGGCTCTATTCTTACTCCTTACTCATTTCTATCCCATTTTGATTTATTTATTCATTGAATACTTATTAAGCACCACCTGTGTTCCAGGCGTTGTGCTAGATGGCTGACATTGCAGTATTATATCATTGTTGTAAGATTTAGTCATTCTTTCAACCAACATTTATTGTATGCCTTATATACCCAGGTACTGTGCTGCATACTGAGTAGGTATTTTTTTTCCCTCTAGTGAGATCATTTAGAAAAACAAGTGTTCAAACCAAGATTCTAAACCATGATTTTTAAAGTACTTGACTTATACTTTTATTACCTGAATTAAATTAAGTGGTTCTATAATTCTTCACTATCAGTAATCTATGTTAAAAGAAAACATTGATTTCTTTATTGTGCTATTCTTATATACATAGATATGTTTTAATAATTTTTGTTATATAATTTTAGATTTACAGAAAAGTTGCAAAGATAATACACAGAATTCTCATATATCCTTCACCCAGTTTCCCCCATCATACATTACCATGGTGCATTTCTCAAAACTTAGAGACTGGCATCAGTGCATTTCTATTAACTAACTTCCAGATTTTATTTGGATTTTACCAGCTTTCCTATTAATGTTCTCTTTATGTCCCAGCATCTAATCCAGGTTGCCATGAATCCTCATTGTCCTCTGGTCTGTGATGTTTTCTCAGTCTTTTCCTGTTTTTAATGACCTGGACAGTCTTGAGGAGTACTGTAGAATGTCCCCTAATCTGGGAGTTTGTCTGATGTTTCTCTCATGATTAGACTTGGTTATGGGTTTTTGTAAAGACTACAGCAGAGGTGAGGTGCCCTTCTTATCAGGTCTTACCCAGGGGTTATGTGATAGCCATCTGACATCACTGGATGTTAACTTTCAACCCTTGGTTAAGATTGTGTTTGCCACATTACTTCACTGTAAAATAACTGTTTTTCTGTTTTGCTACTCTATTCTTTGGAAATGAATGACTAAGTCTGGCCTACTGTCAGTGGGGGGTGGGGTGAGGTAGGGGTGGGAAGGAAATTCCACTTCCTATAGGGAGGAGTATCTACACATATTTGAAATTCTTCTGAAAGAAAGATGTGTCTCTTCTCACCATTTATATATTTAATCATTTATGTCATATGGACTCATGCCAAAACCCCCATTATTTAATTCTAAAACCTGTGCTCTTTTCACTGCTCCAGGCAAGAAATGACAAGGACCTATAGTAAGGCATTGGTTTCAGAGAAATTTATTTATTTTGCATTTCCGAAATATTTAAGAGGTAGATTTGATAAGACTTGGTGACCTTGGATGTGAGGGAGTGATAGAGGTCGGAGTGTCTGAAAATGACACTCTGGTTCTGGTTTGAGTAGCTGGAAATAAAATTTCGGTTTGAAATATATTTACTAACAAGTATGAAGATTGATTCTAGGTTTTGAGGAAGCTCAACTTCTTCAGAGACTGCTTTTAGCCTAAGTGCCCTGTTCTCCAAAGTCAAAGCAGAGAAAAGCACTTTTCTTTCTGATTGAAACACCAGAGCCCCCTAGTGGATAGCCCCCTGTGGGCCTGGGTCCTGTTTCTTGTCTGAAGGACTCTTGGTTTTGTTTTTTTGTTTGGTTGCCGGTTTTCCTCCTGGCTCATTGCAGAGCAGAGATACTTGATTCTATTCTCTGTCTAATAAATTATTTTACCTATTCCTTTTCAGAATTATTAGTTCATCCCCATTTGTGACCTCCTCATGTTCAATAAGATGACAGTTACCCCCTGATAATCATTCCCAAGTTTTAGTACTCTAAACCAGAGGGTACTCAATCCTTACTTTTAACTGATTATATCTTCTTCTTCCATTAATAAAGTGCTTTATTAATGTTAATTTTTTTTTCAGAGCCATCATCAATCATTTTAACCCCAAAATTGAGTCCTATGCTGCTGTGAATCACATATCCCAACTGTCGGAGGAGCAGGTAAGCCGCTTCTTGCCCTAAAGTAACCCTAATTGGTGGCTAAGATCAAGCAGTTACCTTCTTTCTGATGGCAGTGAGATTTTGTGACTGACACTTCTAGTGGGGTGGCAAGAGCCAAACTGCTGGGAGGAATTAGTATGGGATTGGCTGGTAGTACTTTAAATAGAGTGATAGTTGCTGCTTCTGTGCCTTCTGAGGGGTTTAATTATATAGAAGATATGTAAGTAAAAATTTGGTGAATTATTGTTTTATAGTGGGTGATAAGGCATTTCTTTTTTAAAAACTTTTAAGCAGTTATTTTGACTTTTAAAAGTAAGAAAGGAGAATTTAGTAATGGATGAAACCTCCAATAAGAAAAACTGAGTTTAGCTTAATTTGAGGCACTTTGGCCTGTTAAAACAAGAGCCCTCATTGGAACAAATTTTCCTTAGTAACTGAGTTCCTTTTGCCTTGAGCAATTATTTCTGAGCAGGTTTTTCTATGGTATGGACTGAGGTGACAATGCAGATACAGTTGTGTGTATGTTTTCCTTGAGTCTGGCCTGATTTCCCCTTCTCCCAAAGCATCTGCACTCAGCTCTGTATTATGTAAAAGTGCAGATGGGGCTTTAGCATGGCATAGGGTTGAACTTTACGTTTTGGAGTAAGGCTCCAGGTCCTGTTTTTAAAAGCACAAAATTAGACATCCTGTCCACACAGTCTTCCCAGTGTGCTCCCAAGTTGGAAGGGTCCAGGGTACTCATGAGGTGAGGATACGGACAAAGATTCCAAGCCAGGAAGGAGACTGCCATATGCTCTGCTCTACCTTTTTAGCCAATGTATCCCAGTGTAAACCTTCTCTGAGCCTCTTGCTGGCAACTATGGTGTGACCCTGTATTCTAATGTTCCTAAAAGCTATCTTACTTGCCCAATGAGGCACCAAGCTTTTTTGTTCTAATAAAAAAGCTTCTACAGCAGGAGTTCTTTCTTAACCAGGGGTCCACAGACCCCTTCAGGGGGTCCATGAGCTTAAATTGGGAAAAAAATTAACTTATCATCTTTATTTTCTCTGACCTCTAACTGAAATCTAGCATTTCCTTCACTTATGAAGCTATGCAATAAATTACAGTAGTATTCATTTCATATCACTTTACATATTTCAAAAAATCTCTTACTCTCATCCATACTTTAAAATTAGGGTAGTTGTTAGACCCAATGCTAGTTGAATGTCATAAAACTATCTGCCACTCCATTCTGAGAAGGGGTCCATGGTTTTCACCTGACTGGCAAAGGAGTCTGTGGAACAAAAGGAGTGAAGAACCCCTGTTCTACAGTAATCCCACCAGTGGCTCTTTCCTCATTCAGAGGAATAGGACTCTATTAGTCTATCAGTTGTTTCCTTTGGCATATTTGTTTTGTAAGGCCAACTGTGAGAACCCATCCTCACATTTAACACTGCTTTTATAAATGGCTTTCCTTCCCCCCTCCCGCCCTTCTGCTTTTGGAGCAGTCCTGAGTTCTGTTCTTTGATACCATTGCTCTTTGTGAGGTATTTGGTGATGCTACCTTTTTCCTATTGGGCTAGTTCAAATTAGTTTTACTGTATCATTTTTATGCAAAAGAGTTCAACATCTTGAGTTTTACACAGTGAGAGAAAGGGTGACTTTCCTACCATAGTGAGATCTGGTTAGTCTAAAAGCTTTTTGTTTAAAAAAAAAAGGAAGGCATGTTTTCCCTGTCAGCCACATGCAGTATGCATCCCCCAGCAGCTTGAGAAGGTCAGGCTAAAATCTTACTCTAGCAGTAGCAGCCACAGACCAATAATAAAAATCCATTCTGGCACATGAGGCAATCTTGAAAAGGATGATTAGCAAGCACGTCTTTGCCTTCCTCCTATTTCTTTCAAAGTTAAAGTGATGAACATGCCTTTCTCTAAAAGAGTTCACAAGCCAAAAGTAAGGCAATTCCTATTGAGGGGGAGATTACTCAACCCTATGCAAAAATGGAGAAAGGATAGCAACTCAAAGATTTATTTAGTTAGTCAATAACTAATTACAGGGGGATGGATGTGGCTCAAATGGTTGGGTGTCCGTCTCCCATATGGAGGGACCTGGGTTCGATCCCTGGGACCTCCCAGTGGAAAAAAATATATAAATAATAATAATAACAATTACATGCCTGCTGTATACAAGATATCCTGCTGTGTAGTGGGGATCAGTGGTAAATTATCTAAATGTAGCTCTTGCTCTCATGGAGATTTTACAAACTCATTACCTCTTAACAATCCTTTACACTTGTGATTGAGGGAGGGTAATCCTATTGTGGGACCCTTTTTAAACTGCACTCAAAATAGTTGTTGCTTGGGGGCGGATGTGGCTCAAATGGTTGGGCGTCCGTCTCCCATATGGAGGGAACTGGGTTCGATTTCTGGGACCTCCTGGTAAAATAAAGAAAAATATAGAAGGCACGCGGGCATGCCAGACCCCGCCGAGCCACGCAACAAGATGATGACGTAACAGGAGAGTGACACAAGGGAGAGCCAAGACAAGACGCACCGAAAAACTGGGAACTAAGGTGGCGCAGGTGGCACAACTCCTCTCTCCCATATCAGAGGTTCCCAGAATCAAATCCCGGCGAAGACAGAGGGAGAAGGATGAGAAGAGAGGGCAGGAAACAGACACAGAGAATTGCCCAGCTAATGGACACAAAACAGCAAAAATGGGGGGAAGGGGGGGTTAAAATGGATAAAAGTAAATAAATAAATAAATCTTAAAAAAAAAAAAAAAAGTGGTTGCTTCTCTTTGCTTCTCTTCCCTGACTTTGAAAGGCATTAAATGACAGCATTAATGTTCACTTACTTTTATTCTCAGCTCTATCAGATTAGTGGTGTTTGTCTGCCTTGTTAATCTCCAACATGTGCTGGAGCCCTTTTCTCCCTTCTTATGAACATTAATGCTTAATGTCACTTAATGTTAAAGAGTATTCTTGGGAAGCGGATGTGGCTCAATCGATAGGGCTCCCGTTTACCATATGGGAGGCCCCGGGTTCGCTTCCTGGGGCCTCCTAGTGAAGGCAAGCCAGCCTGCGCGGTGCGGTGAGCTGACACAGCCGGACGACCCAACAAAGGAAGACAAGCAGACACAGAAAAACACACAGCAAAGGGACACAGCGAGCACAAGCCTCAGGGGGGGATAAATAAATAAATAAATAAAATCTTTTTTAAAAAAAAAAAAAGTATTCTCAGCTTCCCAAAGATCTGGCTTTGGGATATAGTAGGGCCCTGCAGTTGTTAGCAGTGCAGGTTGTTAGCAGCAGACTAAGTAGAGAAAAATCAGAAACATAATACCCAAGTAGATTATAAAGTATTCCTAAAATAAAACCTAAAGACCAGGGATAGGAGTTAACTGGAATTATAGCACTTAGGAAGTTAGCAAACAGTACAGGACTCTTTGCTAGATCTTCCTGCTCTGTTTGCCCTTTTCTTCTGGCAAGAGATTTGTGAATTCTTGAGTTTTAACAACCCCCAAATACATTCCAGCCTCTGTTTGAGGCATTTCAAAATGATGGCTTGTAAATCCATTATTGCTTATTAAACAAAGCCCAGTATCTCACATTGGGTTTCTTTTCAGATGGCATCAAAGAACAAGATAGATACCATTTTGCTGTTAATTCTCATTGGCTTCATAGAAGGCAAAGCATTTTTTTATTAGAGAAGTTGTAGGTTTATAGAAAAATCATGCATAAAATACAGAGTTCCAGAAAGCGAATGTGGCTCAAGCAGTTGGGCTCCCATCTACCATATAGGAGGACCAGGGTTCGATTTCCAGGGCCTCCTGGTGAAGGCAAGCTGGCCTGCGCGGAGTGCTGGTGCAGCAAGATGATGCAACGAAAACAAAAAGAGACATAGAGGACAGACAATAAGAGATGCAGCAGACCAGGAAGCTGAGGTGGCACAAGAGATTGAGCGCCTCTCTCCCACTCCAGAAGGTCCCAGGATTGGTTCCCAGTGCTGCCTGAAGAAAAGAAAAGCAGACAAAGAAGAATACACAGCGAATGGACACAGAGCAGATAGCGAGCACAAAACAATGAGGAGGGTGGGATAAATAAATAATTAAATCTTTAAAAAAAAAAAAAAAAAATACAGTGTTCCCATACCCACCCACCCTCACACACAGTTTTCCATATTATCAATGCTTTGCATGTGTTGCCTTTGTTATAATTGATGAAACAATATTATTATAATTATTCTTTTAATATAGTCTATAGTTTAAGGTTCACTGTTTTGTACAGTCCTATGGCTTTAAAAATTTTTATACTAGTAATATATATATACTCTAAAATTTCTCCTCTTAACCACATTCAAATATATAAATTTAATGGTGTTAATTACATTCACTTTTCCATCATCCCAAACAGAGACTCTATACCAATTAATCATTAACTCCCCATTCCCTACCCCCACCCTAGCCCTTGATAGTCTGCATTCTAGTTTCTGACTCCGTGATTTAAGGCACCGTATTTTAATCAGTTAATACTCTCAGTGTGACTGAATGGTCATGCATTTTCTAGTCTGATAAAGTGCATGCATTTTTATAATGTGAATTCAGGTGTCCTGTTTGTCTGGGGTTGGTTATGAAGCTTGTTCTTTTTGACCACTTTTATTATTTGACTTATCTTTTTGAATAAAGGTTGTAGAGAAGATACAACTTGCTTTCTCAAGAACTGTGAAACTATACCAGTTTATCCCCTACTGGGTTTAGCTCATCTCTAATATATCTTTTAAAATTGTCCTGCAGTGCCCTTGCCCACCCTGAGCTGATGTTTAGTTACTTTCCCTCCCCACGGTAGCTTTTTGGTAAGCATGCATCCCTAGCTGATAGAGCCATTTGATATGCCCTGGCAAACTTGTTCATTGAGGAATAAAGATTCCCGAAAAGGTGAAGCTAAAGAATCAGACAAGAAGGTTTAGAATACATAGCAGCCTAAGTGGTTTCTGACTTAAGGAACTTTGAGTCTGCTTTGATTCCTTCCATTTCTCAAGGCTATTTTCTCTCTGGCTCAAGTTGTATTCACTTCTTCTAGCCCTCTCCTCTTCAAAAGGGACCACAAACAGTGCCATCTCAGCACCTCACCCTTTTAAGCCTTCCTAATTTCTGGTCTCCAGTCCCTCCCCCACCAGTGGCCAGCCCTGTTTTCAGCAGGAGGATAGCTGAGTCACACAGCCTGTTTCATAGATAAATCCCAATGACCATTCTGTCTGTACTAAATGAATGTGGATAAAAGGTATTTCAGAGGAACTCTTGACCCCCAAGCCAAGAGTTGATGCCTTGATGTCTTCATGAGATTGTTTTGGGGGGAAAAAAAAAAAAGAAAAAAAA
>JAQZBX010063127.1:0-16751 GCA_029593785.1 Cabassous unicinctus
CAGTTACTGACAGCTGATATGCTTTCAGAGTTGTCCATGGTTTTAGAAACAGAAGAATTTCCTTACCTATAATGGATCCCCTATAAATAATGGGCAACTAGTCAGTAACTTACTGTCATCTTACAGCTTCAACATATTGCTGTTATTAAAATTAAGACTCATACAAAAACAAAACCAAAATAAAACCAGAATATCAATGAAATGCTCTAGGATATTTTCATACAAAGACAGCTGCATCCAAACCACCTTCACATCAGATGTACAGACTCAATTTCCTATTAAACATGCCAATGCCAATGCCTAATTTTGATCAAATATGCTTAGAGCAATTGAGGGTAAAATAAGAAAATCCCCTATGGCTGAAAAACAAATTTGCTTGGGTGAAGGATACTTTGTTTATCTGAACAGATTTTAAGGAAACAAGTTAATTGGTGTTTACTGAATTTTAAAGGAACCAGTCCTTAAAGTTTACACTCCTTCTATTCGGTATGGTACCAATCAACCAGATGGCTCAAGTGCTAAATATTTATCAGTGGGGAAATTCACATAAGGCTGCTAACTACACTTACAAAAAATGCCTTATCTGGAAAAAATCATCCCAGTTACTAGAGGTTATACACCACCATCCTGTGGATGTTCTAAATTCAAGACCAATGATATCTAGACTTTAATCAACTGCCTTCCAAGATGAACTATAAATATGTCCTAGGCATTGTCTGTTTCCATGACAGAGACCTTTACCTGTAATGAGGTAGATGTTATAACAGTTGCTAAAAACTTTTAGAAAATGTATTCTTGACATGGGTATTATTTCTAGTATCCAAGGCATTCATTTTAGTGGGCAGATCATTAAAAGTCTGACCAAGATATTGCAGACAATTTGGCATTATCATTTTCCCTATCACTGTCAATACTGTTGAAAAGTGGAGAGAATAAATGGAATATTAAAATTTAAGCTATCTAAATAACTGAGGAAATCTCAGTGCTCATGCCCCAAAGTTCTTCCACTGGCCCTTATGACCATCATAATTAAAAAGATAGTTTTTTTAAATTAAATTCAGCAAGCATTTATTTAGACCTTATTTTGTGCCAGGCACATTGCTAAAAATAGAAAGAGAGAGATATAAAAAAAATCATAGCACATAATATATGTCTCAGTCAAATTAGGAAAAAAATACTTCATAAGTAAGAAACACAAGTGTATTATTTGAAATAAATAAAATTTCATATAATAAGCAATATAAGAACAGAGGAGGGCAAAGCAAATAATTGTGGAGTATTGATGTTTCTGCAAAATCCTCCTTAATAACATAATAGAAGAAGGAGCATGAATTATATGTAAGACAGGAGCCATCAAAATTAGTGGAAAAGCCTCCCTTAGCAGAAGCAATAGCAGGAACAAACCCAAAGATGTGAGAGTTGTGAATAAAATGGAGAGGGGTTCAATGTAGCTGTTAAATCATTCTAGCAGAAAGAAAGAAACAAAGAAAGCAAAATAGGAAAGACTTTGGATTTCTTTCTATTATGTATGCTAAATTTCATGTATTTTAGCCCACATAATCTTACAACATCTTTATTAAACCTACTATTACCCCATCTTCATAAATATTTCAAAAACTGAGAATGATCCAAATTGGATGTTCTTTTGTAATATAGCCTGTCCCCAATATAAATTAATATCAGGGGAACACTGGCCTGAAATTGGGTCTTTAAATTATAAGACCATGCTACATTTAGATTTATATTGTAAATGGGAAAAGAAATGGGATGAAATCCCATATATTCAATCTTTTATGACTCTATCAGAATAAGAATTTAAAGAAAAGGTGCAAAATTCTGGTTCAAAGGGAGGCAACTTGGGTGAATCAGGTAAAGCCTATGTTTCCACATTTTAAACTGGATGATGTTATATAACAATCCGACCTGATGCCTCCTTCAACCCCCCATTGTATATGGGGAGGTTGGAATGAGACATACAGGGACAACCTCTAATCTTCTAGAGGCCACTATTTCACTCTTATACCTTTACTTACTGGTTGAAAAAGAATGGTCTCCCCTTCCTACATTTGACAGGGTAATCAATTTGGCCTGGAGAATGTTCAATCCCAGGGAGAGAAATTCTAACTCAGACAAGTCCCTGCATGACTAGATGATCAAGGGAGTTCTACAAGGTTTTTATATGTACATTCTTCCTTCTTCACCTCTTAACTATATAATTGGAAAAATAATATATTCTTTTATCAAGATGACCCTAAAACGATGAAGAATCTCTTTACTTTCATATTTGATACTCAGAACCCTACCTGGCCAATATTCAGGCCCTCATGAAACACTCCTCATGTCGGAGGAATGCAGGAAGGATTTTGAAAAAGCTCACCAGGGGGCTGATAGACCACATGAATTACAACCTAACAAGAGATTCTAACACCAGCAACATTGACCATCCCAGAGGCAGAGACCAGATGGGGCCCAACTGACCCCAGGTACCGGGCCAAACTAAAACATTATAAATAATATATCACAACAGGTATGCAAAAGGGATTCCCAAGGCCAAAGAAGTTTAAAAAGGTACAGGGTACAAAAAGGGCCAAAAGAAAACCCTATTCTCAACCTTTTGCCTTTGCTCCTATATCACCATTTATCTTAATCCAGGCATATACCTCTTAGAAACAGAATGACCCCATTACTTTCACACAGCCCTTATCTGATTGTGTTACTTTGGCCTGCCAGTCAGTGGGAGGCTCAGGAAAGAAACAGTAAAAACAATTTATGGTTTTAGTGCTGGAATTCATCAAGTGATGTTTTGCTACATGGGGCAATTCCCACATCTAAAATAATGTTTCTTTCTCTTAAAGAAATGGAAACCTTTGGAGTATTGGGGGTAAAAATAAACAAAACCCAAAACAAACAAACAAAAAACAAAACTTCTGCCTATTCCAAAAATTAATTAGTTTTCATTTGTTATTCATAGTTCTATTTGATTTTCTTTAATAAACTGTGTTCCCTGAGAGTATTTACACATTTTGTAGTGAAGAAAGCTCTCTGTCATTATGCACTGTGTGTGTGCATTTGATGAATGTGTGAGTATAGTATGGGAGGTCCTATATTTCTTGAGGAGGGTCTGAGGAAAGACAAACCCATCCAAGAGCAAATGCTAAGCTAAAAACCAATAAACCTTTATTACCATTTCTTTTAAGGGTCACAAAATTTTATTGGCAAGATATATGATGAAAATATATGTGAAGCCTATACCAAAGACCAATTGATGTATTATAAATGATCAATTTGCCAGTTCTTTTTAACATTCATTTTCTAGCCCTTTGTGCAATTACTGCTGACTGCAAAAACATCTGACAAATGAAATAATAATGAAGAATGAAGAATGAAGAATAATTTGAAAAATTATCTTACATGGAAGTATAAGACAGGATAATTAAGAAATGTTTTGGATTGTAATTGTGTAATTTTTTAAATCCTGCCCGTTAATATATATACTTTATATACTTTTTAGATTTAAAATAGTTAATGTCCACCATATTAAATATCAATAAACAAATATCTTAACTGGCTTATAAACACTCATATTACACAAGCACATTATTTAAGCCCCAAGGCTATTAGATATCGCCAGGGTGGAGGAAGCTTAATAGTTTTGGATGGGACAAGAAGGAAATATTGAAGGCTAAATTTGGCTTGAGAGTGACACTATTCTATATGTCTTCCTATCTTGGTTGCACTCTTCCTATCCATCATTCATCACTTCATGATTTATCTGTCACTAAGTTTCTATTGAGAAGGACTATTTAGACAGTTTAACACAATTCTAATATTTTATAAAAGAACCTGTGAGGCTTAGGATTATATTGGCAAATCCTAAATATTTCAAAGTATTCTTAATTTTAACCAGCTATTTTCTTTCCTTTCTACATAGACCATAAACTTTCTCAGAAATGTGATTTTACTAAATGTCTCTGACTACTCTTTTTATCTAAAAGTCCACTAGACTTTTACCTTATTTGTGTTAACAGTTTTAATATAACTTGAACCATCATCTGAATTGGGTCTACCATAAGGATAAGTGGACTAGCAGCTGTTTTTCTAACTCTTATATTTCTTTTGTTCATATATTATAGTCCATTCATTAGAATATGCTCTCACATGCAGAAGATGTGATGTGCCAGGTGCATTATGGAAGCCAAGTGTAAGTCTTGAGTAAAAAATAAGTCATTATGGTGGTCTAGCTGTGTGACCTTGGAAATAAACCATATAAATATCCTGGTTCAAGATTTGGCATATCATAAAATAAGTGTTCCATGAGTGGTTATAGTAGATGCTCTTGTTACCAGGATCTCAGAGAATTTTTATATCATCCCCATAGGAATAGAGCATTGTAGCTACTTAGAGGTGATCTCCTGGCTCTCTAGACTTTGAAGTTCAAATTTAAACCACTGTGCTGCCTTTTCTCTGGTTGAAGAGCAGCAATTCTATTCATAATAGTAAATGAGTTAATGAAGCACAAGTGTTTTCTTCCCTCATCAGCTGGGGCCACAGTTTGGTGAGGAGAGAGGGATGTTGGTGATTTTCTCCCTGAAGTTTACTATGGGCTTGGCAGGATCTTTGGAAGTGAGAAGCAAGGGTGTGCTCTGACTTCATTTTTTCCTCTGAAGGAAGGGAAAAGCTTGGAAGTCCCATTGGCTGGCTCCAGTCTCTGAATATCCTCAAAGACTACCAATGGTACCATTCTTTTGGTGCATATGATTTTATGTTTGGATTCCCAAGGTTTTTTACATTGTGTTCCTCAAACATTTTAAGTTTTTTGTGTTGCTTTCCTTATTATTATTTATTTCCAATTCCATATTATTTTAAATTCTGTGATAAATTTATGAGATAACATATGTAAAATATCCCACAGTATCACAATTACACCTAGAATATAAGGATTGCCTGGAAGCATAATAGCTTAGTTACACCTATTTCTTTTTTCCAACTGCTGAGACTATGTAACTTGGTCATGAATTTCTTGATGAATTCTCCTTTTCTTCATATAAGTATTGAAATTTCCTTCCCAATCTGCCATTTAAACATGCTTCTCTCAGTAACTCCACCAAATTCATCCAAATTATATAGCTTTAATTTAATTTATCTCTGGTTCCAAATTGTGAGATTTATGCATGAGAATCTTTAGGCCTAGAATATAAATGTACAGTAGCTAGAGTAGATGTTGTCCTCCCATATTTCAAAGTTTTTGTGCAACTTTGTACTACTATCAGCAAAACATAAGGTTTCAAATGTTTATATTAGTAACTTTTTTCTCTTTTCTTTATTGGTCATGCTAAAGATTTCTGGCTTTTATTTAAAAATCTATGCATATAGAGATTTATCACCACTAAGATTTAAAAACAAGAAATTTTGGTAACTAATAATCCAAGTATCTCAGGTAAAAAAGATGTAGGAAAAGAAAAATAAATTAAATCCAAACCATATTGAGAAAAGCATATAAGAAAATAAGGAAAGGAAAAAAGGGCTTAACATTATTAAATAATGAATATCAACAAATCCAAAGTTGGTTATTTGGAAGGATTAATAAAAGCCAGAAACCTTTAGGGCCACATGCACATATTCATAGATTTAAAAAATGATACCAAGGGGAAATTGTACACTTATTAAAACAAACAAATTCAAGAAATTAAATAGAATGGAAAACCTACTTTCAATGAAGTAAGTTACTAAGGGTCACTAAATATAATGATTGCTAATCTCAATAATAATAATAATAAATAGATTCAGTTTTTCATGTAAAATTTTCCTACCATAGAACTCAATGTTCAGATTGATTACTGCATTCTATTAAATACTAATGAAGAAATAATACCAATTATATGCAAACACTTCCAGATCTCATTTTATAGAACAATATTTCTCTCATAAATATAAATTATAATGGCTTCTATATATTCCTTCGGATTTTCTGCATGATCATATCATGTATAATACAAACAGTTATACTTCTTATCTGGGTGACATTTTTTAAAATGAGTCATTTAACAGGGTTTCAAAATTAGTTCAATATACAAATATCAATTTTCATTTTGGGCTAGTAAAATAAATCAATAATTGAATTTTTTAAAAATATTTTTTTATTTTTTGAAAAAATACTTAGATTATATAAATATTATATAAAAAATATAAAGGATTCCCATATACCCCAATCCCAACCCTTCTGACATTTTCCCACATTAACAACATCCTTGATTAGTGTGATACATTTGTTACAATTGATGAAAACATTTTAACGCATTGCCAGTAAGCATGGATATAGCTTACATTGTATTTTATACTCTTTCCTGCACAATTTTTTGAGTTATGACAAGATGTATAATGGATTGAATCTGTCATTGCAATATCATTCAGGACAAATCCCAACTCCTGAATATGTCCCCATATTATACCTACTTTTCCTTCTCCCTCCCTGTAACCATCTGGCAATTTGATGTAATTATGAATTCCAAAAATATAATTGGATCATGCTTGTAAACTGATCTGTTAATCTGGGCATGATTAAGTTATGATTAGGGTTTTGACTGGGCATTGAGCCTCACCCCTTGGTGGGTGGGGGAACTGAATATAAAAGGCAAGGCAAAGGACAGAGGAGGCAGGTTTTTGAGAAGCAGTTTTGATGTTGGAGTTTTGATGTTGGAGAGAAGGGCCTAGGAGAAGAGAAGCGAGCCGTTTGCCTGATAGTCTACAGCTGACCTTGTGGAGGAAACAGAGGAGCTAAGCACCAGAGAAACTCAGCCCTGGGAAGACAGGAACCCAAGAAGCGTGAATCCTGGCAAACATCGGCAGCTGTCTTGCTCCAACACGTGCCAATGGACTTTGGTGAGAGAAGAAACTTACTCTTTATGGCCTCGTAACTGTGGACTTCTACCCCAAATAAACACTCTTTATAAAGACCAACCCATTTCTGGTATTTCACATTAGCACCCCTTTGGCTGACTAATACACTCCCCTCAGAACCTCCAGTGCCCATTGCCTCTACATTAATGATAAAAGTTCTTTCATTGCTAGAGTCACAATAGGTCTATAATAGAATATCAATAATTCTACTCTAGCCCATTATTCATTCCCCAATCCTGAAGATTCTGGGATGATGATGCCCACTCAAACTCTAACTGAGAGGGGGTTAGATCCCATGGTACAGATAGATGGGACTATCTTGCTTGCAGTTATAGACCCTCTCTGTTCCTTGGGATGGTCATTGTGCATCATCATCTCCTTGTTAGTTGTCCTGGGTGAGTCCAATGAACTGGAGACTAGGTGTTGCAACTCTGTTGAGATTCAGGGAACAGCTGGCACATGAGCCCAAAGATTTAAGTCTATTGGACAAATACCTAGCAACTTTAGCACTAACTACAAGTTCAAATAGAAGAGACAGAAGAGCCATGTGTAGGGAAACCACAACTGAGTCCAAATCTGTCACATTAGGGAGCATAAATTCCCAAGTATGGCCCAATGGCAAAGCACCAACCACCTGAGCTGTCTGCCCTGCTTATAGTTTCTGGATGACTCTGCCATTTGAGGCAATATTTACTTTGGCAGTCAATGAGATCCTGCTGAGGCATACATAAGCAAAACCTCTGGAATGACCTCCTCACTCACTTTGAAGTCTCTTAGCCATATAAACTCATTTGTCTGTACCTTTTCCCCCTTTTGGTCAAGGTCTTTTTTCAGTTGCATTGCTAATTGGTGCTTGGTAGTAATCCCTCAGTGCCAGGGTGTTTCTTCTCCAGGAATCATGTCCTAGGCTTTGGAGAAGGTAATGAATTTGTATGCTGAATTCAGCTTAGGGAAAGGACACATTTGAGCAACAAGTAGGCTCTCAGGAGCTAATTTTTCAGCAACCTATAATACTAGGCTAAGTTTCTATTGTAAAATAAAAGGTTAATAACTACAGTCATAAACATCAAGGGTCCATCAATGGTCCATCCTCCTTCCCTAGTCATTGACCCTATACTCAGGAGATTCTTGATGTGCCATTAGAGAAGATGGCAGAGCTCCACAGGTTGGGAATTCAATATTCTATTAGTTATTGTGTGACTCTCCACCCACCATGACAATGCCCAATGAACACTTGAACAAATACATACGCCTTATAAGTATGCCCCAGGTGAGAATCTGCTCAATTGCTTAACCCTTTTGTTATCCAAAACTTCAAAAGTGGAGCTAAGAATATAACCAACTACTATTAATAAGAAAATGAAATAATAATGATAGTTTTTAAAATAACAAATAAAATGCAAATAATTTTAAAAATTGGAATAATAAAAATTTAAAATATAACATTAAAAATTTTTGAAGTTAAGGTTTTCATCACTGTAAGATCTCTTATCTTTTATGTACAGTGACATTTTCTCCTGTTTATTCCCCCAGTGTTTTATTTTATTTTATTTTATTTTATTGTCTTCAAAGAAGCTTTAGGTTACAGAAAAGTCACATACAGTATATAGGAGATTCCCATATACCCAACATCCTCCCCTTTTCCCCTTTCCCCTATTAATAACATTTTATATGTGAATGGTACATTTGTTACAAAAGATGTATAATACTGAAACATTGCTACTAACCATGGTCAATGATTTATATTATAGTTTGCATTGTGGACCATACATTTTTATAAATTTTGATGAAATTTAACATGGCTTGTATCCATCATTTTAAGATCATGTAGAACACTTCCATTGCCCCCAAAATGTCCCATGTTCCATCTATGATATTCATCCCTCTCCCTCCTCTCAGGACCCATGGCAACCAGGAAGCTTCACTCTTTGAAGAAGAAGATTCATAGTTACTTGCAGCAACATTGAGGGCTTGACATCCTGGCTTGTCCTCCCCTTTTAGGCACTGCTTATGCTCTTAAAATACTCCTGCCCCTCTATTTGAGAACATAGTAGGACTCCCCAGGGTGAGTGTCCAACACCTTCCCTCTCATTATGTGGATCTCCACCCATTAATACAACATACTATGACAAGATGAACTCTTACAAACTCCCTTGAACCCACTCTAGGTGTGCCCTGTACCAAATGCCCTCCACTTCCAACACCCTAGAACAGTAGGCCTTCCCTGCCATATTGCCAAAAGAATATTCCCAACATCATAGTTTCAACCACACACCGGCAAATACACAGTGTTCACCTGGTCCCTCCCTCAACCCTTACCTCAATTCCATGGACAGTCCAACCCAACTTCCCCACCCCAACCCCCTCACAAACCAGCATTGACCAGCCCAACAGTATCACTGGACCACTGTTATTCCCATTCACTGCATAACTACACACTATCATAGATTTTGCCCATATGGCATTGGCTCACATTCTTCTCCCTTTCCGTAGCCAGTAAACCTAGCTTCCAGACTCTAGCTCGGTGAGTCTGCTCAATTTGCTTAATTCATATCAGTGAGGCCGTGTGATATTTGTCTTTCAGTGCCTGGCTTGCTTCTCTCAACATGAATCTTCAAGATTCATCCATGTTATCCTATGTGTTAACACTGCATTCCTTCTTACAGCTGAGTAATATTCTACTGTATGTATATATTACAATTTAAGTATCTATTCATCTGTTGATGGACATTTGGGTTGTTTCCAAATTTTGACAATACTGAATAATGCCGCTATGAACATTGATGTGCATTTATCTGTTCATGTGTCCCTGCTTTCACTTCTTCTGTGTATATACCAGCAGTGGGATTACTGGATCACATGGCACTTCTATAGTTAGTTTCCTGAAGAACCACCAAACTGTCCTCCACAATGGCTGCAAAATTCTACATTCCCACCAGCAGTGGATAAGGGTTCCCATTCCTCCACCTTCTTTCCAACACTTGTAGTGCTCTGTTTTTCTAATAGCCACCAGTATAATGGATGTAAGTTGATATCTCATTGTACTTTTGATTTGCATTTCCATAACAGCTAGTGTGGTGAGCATCTTTTCATGTGCCTTTTAGCCATTTGTATTTCATATTTTGGAAGTATCTATTCAAATCATTTGCCCATTTTTTAAGTGAATTGTCATTTTATTTTTAAGGTGTAGGATTTCTTTATATATGCTTGATATTTGGTCCCTATCAGATATATGGTTACTAAATATTTTCTCCCATTGAGTAGGCTGTCTTTTTACTTTCTTGACAAACTCATATGAGGTGCAAAACTTTTTAATTTTGAAGAGGTGCCATTTATCTACTTTTTCTTTCATTGCTCATGCTTTGGGTGTAAAGTTCGTGAAACCATTTCCTAGTACAAGATCCAATAGAAGCTTCCCTACATTATCTTCTATGATCTTTATTGTCTTGGCTCTTATATTTAGATCTTTGATCCATTTTGAGTTAATTTTTGTATGAAGTGTGAGCTGGTTTTCCTCTCACATTCTTTTGGATATGGATATCCGGTTCTCCAAGAACCATTTGTTGAAGAGGCCATTCTTTCCCAGTTAACTGGGCTCGGTGGACTTGTCAAATATCAGTTGACTGTATATGCAAGGATCTATATCAGAATTCTCAATTTGGTTCCATTGGTCAGGGTGTCTATCCTTATGCCAATTCCATGAAGTTTGAGCACTGTAGCTTTGTATTATGTTTTAAAGCAGGTAGTGTCATTCCTCCAATTTCATTTTTCTTTTGTTATATATCTTTCATTATTCAGGGCTTCTTGCCTCTCAAATAATTTTCAAAGTTAACTTTTCCCATTCAGTAAAATATACTGTGGTAATCTTTGGGGGGGACTGTTAAATCTGTCAATCAGTTTAGGTAGGAAACAGGTGTTAATGGTGTTTAGTCTTCCTATCCATGAACAGGGATAGGAATGGAATATTCTTCCATTTATTTAGTTCTTCTTTGATTTCCTTTAATAGTGTTATGTAGTTTTCTGCATACAAGTCATTTACATCTTTAATTAAATATATTCCTACGTATTTATTTCTTTTAGTTGATATTGTGAATGGGATTTCTTTCTTGATTTCCTCCTTAGATTGCTCATTATTGGTGTACAAATCTGCTACTGATTTTTGCACATTAATCTTATAACCTGTCATTTTACTGAACTCATGTATAAACTCTAAAAGCTTTGTTGTAGATTTCTCTGGGATTTCAAAGTATTGGATTATATCTGCAAATAGTGGCAAATTTAGTTCCTCCTTTCCAATTTGGATGCCTTTATATCTTTTTTTGCCTAAGTGCTCAAGCTAATACTTCTAACACAATGTTAAATAAGAGTGGTGACTGTGGGCATCCTTGTCTTGTTCCAGATCTTAGAGGGAAAGCTTTTAGGATTTCCCCATTGAATATGAAATAGTTGGGGTGGACGTTCATATATACCCTTTACCATGTTGAGGAAGTTGTCTTCTATTCCAATCTCTTGAAGTGTTTTCATCAGGAATGTTTACTTTATTTTGTTGAATGCTTTTTCTGCATCTATAGAGATGATCATGTGATTTTTTTTTTCTTTTGATATATTTATGTGGTGTATTGAATTTATTTTCTTATGTTGAACTATCCTTGCCTATCAGGGATGAAGCCCACTTGGTCAAGGTGTATAATTCATTTGGTGTGTTTTTAAATATGATAGCAAGCATTTTGGTGAGGATTTTAGGATCTAGGTTCATGAAAGAGATTGGTCTACAATTTTCCTTTCTTGTGGTGCTTTGTTTGGCTTTGGTATTAGAGTGATGTTGGCATCGTAGAATGAGTAAGGCATTGTTCTCTCCAATTCTATTTTTTGGAGGAGTTTAAGCAGGATCGGTGTTGGTTCTGTCCAGAATGTTTTGAAGAATTCACCTGTGAAGCCACTGGTCCTGAGTTTTTCTTAGTTGGGAGGATTTTGGTGACTAATTCAATATTGTTAATTGTGATAGGTCTGTTGAGTTCATCAATTTCTTCTTTTGACAATGTTGACTGTTTGTGTGTTTCTAGGAATTTGTGCATTTCCTCTAAATTATCCATCTTTTTGGCATACAATTTTTCAAAGTTTCCTCTTATGAGTCTCCTTATTTCAGTGGTGATATCCCCTTCCTCATTTCTTATTTTATGTATTTGTATATTCTCTCTTTTATTCTTTATTAGTCTAGCTAGGGGTTTGTCAATTTAATTAATTTGGGCAAATAAATAGATTTTGGGTTTGTTTACTTTTTCTAGTGCATTCTTATTTTAAAATTCACTTAGCTATGCTCTAATCTTTGTTATTTCCTTCTTTCTATTTCCTTTGGAATTAGTTTGTTGTTCTTTTACTAATTCCTCTAGGAGTGCAGTTAGGTCTTTGATTTTAGCTCATTCTTCTTTTTTAATTTAGGCATTTTATAGCTATGAATTTCCCTCTCAGTATAGCTTTTGCTGCATCCCATAGGTTTTGATACATTGTATTATCTTTTTCATTAATTTCAAGGTAGTTACTGATTTCTTTCATAATTTCCTCCTTAATTCCCTGATTTTCTAAGAGTTTGCTGTTTAACTTCTGTATCTTTCTGCCTAATCTTCTTCTCTTCCCCTTACTAATTTCCAGCTTCATTCCATTGCAGTTAGGGAAATTACTTTGTAGAATTTCAATCTTTCAGGTTTCATTGAGGGTTGTTCTTTGGCCTAGCATGTAGTCTACCTTGCAGAATAATCCGTGTGCACTTGATAAGAATGTATATCCCACTGTATTTAGGTGAAATGTTCTGTATATGCCTATTAGGCCCAGATTCACTAATGTATTATTTAACATCCTTGTTTCATTATTGAGTCTCTGTTGAGATGTTTTGTCTAATGGTGATAATGGTGAATTATTATTATTATTTTAAATAATAAATCATATTTTAATGTAAGATATTTTTCATAATGATTCACTCTACTGTCAACTGTCCTTTCTTTTTTTAAAAAAAATCAATTTCATTGATACATATTAATAAAGAATACAATTTATCCAAAGTGTACAATCAGTGGTATTTGGTATAATCACATTGTTGTGCATTCATCACATCAATCATTATTAAAGCTTTCATTATTTCAACAATAATAATAAAACAAACAAACAAGAAAATTCCTCACCTCTCAATCTCTGTTTCCCTTGCTGTACATAGCTGCTATATAAAATACTTTTTTTTTTTTTTTAAAGACGCTTAGATTACATAAATGTTACACAAAAATTACAGGGATTCCCATGTTCCCCACGTCCCAGATAAATAGCTTTCATTAGTGTGGCACATCACCTGCAATGGATATACACATCCTGGGGCTTTGCCACTAACCATGGACCATAGTTCACATTGTAGACCACACTCACCCCGACACAGTTCTGCATGTTATATGCTGATGTAAAATGGCCTATACCTGTCTTTGTAATGTCACTCAGGATAATTCCCAAGTTCTGAAAAACCCCCTATATTACAACTGCTTTTCCCTTTTGTGCCCCAAAAGTGTGCAGTGGACACTGGCTCCACCTCACTGTTACAATTTCTTCCATTGCTTGAATTGCAATTTGTCTACAACAGAATACCATTAAGTCCACTCTAGTCCATAGTTCTTTCCCCAATCCTGAGGAGTTTGGGGTGGTGATGTCCACTCACCTCCAAGTGAGAGGGGACTTATATCCCATGGATATGGTGGATGGGATTATCCTGCCTGCAGCTGCCAGCTCTCTCCATTCCCTGGGATGGACATTGTCCATCATCGTCTCCTCACCAGGTGACTGGGTGTGTCCATTTAGCTGTAGAGTTGGAGTTGCAGCTCCACTGAGATTTCAGGCATAGCTGGTACATGCGCAGGCCAGAGGCTGCAGTCTCTGAAAGTACACCTACAAACTCCAGCATCACATATAGATTTGAATAGAAGGGACTGATGGATCATGTACAGGGAGGATTTATTTGAGTCCAACTCTGTCACTCTCAGGAGCACTGATTCCAAAGTATAGCCCACTGATAAGGCATCAATCACTGGAGCTACCCGCCTTATATAGGACCTCGGTGTCTCCAGAGCCCTCAGGAGCCCCTCTATGTGGGGTAATATCCAGTTTGGTGTTCTATGAGACCCTTCTGAGGTGTGCGTAACCGTTACCTCTGGGATGACCTCCCAACTCTCTTTGAAGTCTCTTAGTCACATGAAAGCCTTTGTCTTTACATTTTCCCCCTTTTATTCAAGGTCTTTTTCCAGTTGTATTGCCAGTTGGCACTTGGTATTAATTGTTCATTGCCAGGGAGGCTCATCTCCAGGAGTCATGTCCCATGCTAGGGGGAAGGAAATGCATTCATAGGCTGAGTTTGGCTTAGAGAGAGGCCAAATTTGAGCAACAAGGATACTTTCAAGGTGGCAACCCTTAGGCACGCCATAACAGTAGGCTAAGTTTCAATTACAAGAGCAAAGACTTGTAAGGCTAGTCATCAAGAACAAGAACCCATCAGTGGACAATCCTCCTTTGCCAGACACTGCCCCTGCACTCGGCAGACTGTTGCTGCTCCCTTGGAAAATGTGGCAGAGCTCTCCAGGCTGGGAATTCAGTATTCCATCATTTATTGAGTGATTGTCTACCCACTGTGACCATGCCTCACCCTTTGATCATTTGAACAGATTTGTATATCTCTCATGTATATTCAGGTGAACTTCCTCCCATAAAAACCCCATCCCAGACACCTGCCACCAATGATCATCTCCTGCCCCCTCTGTAACCCTTCTGTGATCCAAACCTTCCTTGAAGATTAAGCATATATAATAGCCCAATACAATTAATAGGAAAATGAAATAATAAAGATGAGTTTAAATATAAGATAAAATACACGGAAACTTAAAACAAAAAGCACTAGAAATAAAATAAAATTAAAGGATTGGGATATTCAAAAAATGGGAAAAAACAAAAAAAATGAATTTTTTAAAACATTTTTCCTTTTTTCACTGCATTATCGAGTGTCCAGTCTTTACTGTGGCACCTGCTCCTCTCACTCCCCAGTATCTCTGGAATTTTCATTTAATTTTCAAAGAAATTTTACATCACAGCAAAGTCACACACAAAATACTAGAGACTTTCATCTACCCCAACTCTTTCCCTTTCCTCAACCCATATTAAAACTTTTTTATGTGGATGGTAGCATTATTATAACTGTTATACAGATAGTGAAACATAGCTACTAAACATGGTCAATGGTTTACAATATAGTTTACAATTCAGACAGTATATTTTAATAATTTATAATGATATTTACCATGTCCTGTGTCCATTACTGTAAGGTAATGAAAAAACATTTCCCATGACCACTAAATACCCCCTGTTTGGTCTTTTCTGTTCCTTTCTCCCCATACCCCTGAGTCACATGACACTCCCCTGTCTTGACTCATTGGATGACAAGATTCATAGTTACATGCAACAAGAGGTCTTGACATGCTGATTATACTCTACTATTAGGATCAACCCTTGTACCTAAGAGACACCCACCTGTCTGTTTCTGGGTAAATCGGTCCTCCCAAAGATAGGGGTCCAACTCCTTCCCACTCACCGTTTGGGTCTCCACTCCCCAACACAACACATTACGACAGGATGAACACTCACACACTCCCCAGGAGCCTACTCCAGATGCACCCCTTCTTGAATGCCCTCCTAACCTACACCCTAAAACTGTGACACTACTTTTTCATACTGACATGAGAGCATTCCCATTCCTGGACTTTCAACCTCATACCCACAAATCCCATGTTCACCTTGTTCCCCTCCCATCTCTTCCCCCAGTATCCTGGGTATTCTAACCCACCCTTCCTAAACTACACACCTGTCAACCCTGCACCACCAAACCCAATAATATCACTACCTACCTGTCCTATCCTTCAATATACAACTATACTCTATCACTTTAAAAAAGAATATGTCCATATGGGTGATGGCTCACAACCTTCTCTTCTCTTTCTTTCCCTTGTCAACCTATCTTTCAGACACTGGTTCTCAGAGACTGCTCACTTTCCTCAATTCAAATCAGTGAGATCATATGCTGTTCATCCTTCAATGCCTGGCTTGCTTCACTCAACATAAGGTCTTCAAGATTCATCCATGTTATTCCATGTTTTAGCAATTTATTCCTTCTTACAGCTGAGTAATATTCCATTGTATGTATGTACTACATTTTGTTTATCCATTCATCTGTTGATGGGCAGTGGGGCTGATTCAAACTTTTGGCAATTATAAACAATGCCGCTATGAACATTGGTGTGCATATACCTGTTCGAGTCTTTGCTTTCAATTGTTCTGGCTATATACCCAGCAGTGGAATTGCTGGATCATATGGAAGATTTATTGTTAGTTTTCTGAGGAATTGCCAAACTGTCCTCCACAGTGGCTGGACCATTCCACAATCTCATCAGCAATGGATGAGGGTTCCTATTCCTCCACATCCTCCCCAACACTTACACTCTGCTGTTTTTTTAATAGCTGCCATTCTGATGGGTGTAAGATGGTATCTCATTGTAGCTTTCATTTGCATTTCCCTAATAGCTAGCGAGGTCGAGCATTTTTTCATGTGCTTTTTAGCCATTTGTATTTCTTCCTTGGAGAAGTGTCTTTTCAGGTCACTTGCCCATTTTAAAAATGGATTGCTTGTCTTTTTGTTTTCGAGGTGTAGGATTTCTTTATATATGCAGAATATTAGACTCCTATCAGATATATGTCTGCCAAATATTTTCTCCCATTGGGTAGGCTGCTTTTTATTTTCTAAATACCTTCCTTTGAGGTGCAGACATTTTAATTTTCAC